>PVIH01009795.1:0-79828 GCA_004025045.1 Sigmodon hispidus | reverse complement strand
TTTCAACATGAGCCTTTAAAGATGTGCCCATGTTCAAAGAAGGTACTTTTAAATTTAGACTTCCTGTTAATGTGTTAGGAGATTGGCCCCTTTGTCCTCATAGAATAAGGTCTGCTCCTCTTTGGCATTAGCCTAACTGGTTATGATCATTCATTGGACCACTGAGATGGAAGCACAAGTTGAAGTACAGAACGTGGACATTGAAAACTAATGTCTAGATTGTTGCTATTTGGAAATGCTCTTGTAATTTCTGTAATTGTAGGCCACAGCCAATCTCAATCACTTTGAGTGTAATGCTAAAAGTTATGGTGGCTATAGGTTCACTAGAGGTCATTATTAGTACTCAGTGATAATTAAGAAAAATGTGGATTTCTCATTTCATTATAGGTTACCACTGATGTACATAATTGTAATGTAGGTAACCTTCATGTACCATTTAGGTACTTAAGGTTTTCCGGAGTGACCTAGCACTGTTAATATGGAAGAGTTACAGGTAATAAACATCCATAGTTCTCTACAAATCACTGGTTTAGTGCCTTGTCTAAATGTGCTTTTCTTTTCAGAATCCCAGGTGGGGTTTAGTTGTCAATAATCTCTTCCAGTTGTCTATTTTTATATTGCCAGACTGCTGCCTTCTGGTTTTCCTTTGGGGAAGGGGCATAAAAGATTTTTATGATTAAAGACACTGACAAAAAAAAAAAGGGTAGCACACAAATATTCCTTGATAAACTGAACTATTATTTAATTAAAAGTATAGCGCACAAATATCAAATTTAAATAGTACACTAAAAATAAATAAGTAGCATATGTACATAAAAATCTGAATTTTCTAAAATTTATACCAATAGGAGCATCATTTCTTTTTAAAAATGAGACAAACATTCCAATGTTCTAAAACAACATAGGAAACATTCTGTGGCATACTTTATATCACTTAACACTTTATCACTTCTAACTCTCATTGGTTCTTAATTTTTATATTCTGTATAATTTAAACTTCTAAGAAATGTTTTCTTTCTTAAAAAATCTGATTGATTTTTTTCTAATCAATCATTTTGCTTGAACTCTCCCAATTGCTGATGAAAGATAACAGAAAATAATATAGTTCCATTTTTTATATAGCTGCAGAAAGTAGATCATGCTACCAGAACTAGCTTCATACTATATGATATACTGAGAAGCTTTGCAAAGCTGTTTATTTTCCAGAGCAGAGATGTGTGTGGTAACACATAATTATTTCTGTTTCCAAGTATTAAACAGTACATCGTAAATTTATTTCAACTAAAGAGATATTTCAAATAACCAGAGATTACAGAATTGTGACTTCTGAAATACAAAGATAATTTTTTTAGGTTTGTTTCCAAACTTTATTAGAATTAGAGGGATAGAAGGATGTCTGAAATGAAAGAATGGAAGAGACACTACTGGGGACTAAAGAATTAGTCAAGGATGGAGGCAGGAAGGCATAGTGGAAAGGTTAAACAAAACTAAATATACAGGAAACAATTTTATGAAGATCTACTATTTGTTAATTTCAAAACACATCTTAAAACAAAAATGAGTTGTGACAGGGTTACTCTGAATTGATAGATATTATTGCTTCCAGACTATATGAGTCATTAAAAGAAAATCTCATTCAAGACATGCTGTACCTGCCTGGGAATTATTGGCTAGGGAGAAGCCAGAGACTTCCCAAACAACACAGACTATTGCCCACTGCCCTTGATGACCTTCCATAACTACATGATAAGACTATGCTGCTGGAGACACTTCACATTTTGGATGCAGACAAGATAATACCTAGTTATAAACTAACCATAAAAGTTCCTGCTGAATAGCTTTCAAAGATTAGAAAGATGCTTTGGAGGATTTGGGGGAAATGTTATCGTTGGCCTCACTGAGTGCTGGAGGATACATGTTGTAATACTGAATTTCCAGTGGAAATGTTCCCATGGGTTCAAGAGTTACATGACTGTTATAGGGAAATTTACCGCTTCCTGATAGAATTGTAGGCATGCTTGAAAGGAAATGTCCTGCTTAGTACTGTAATCTATCTCAAAAGGCTGTGGCTGAGAAGGTAAAAAACCTCAAGGTAGAACCTGGCTATTTTTAATTTTCTAAATAGTCATGCTGTCAAGGTGCTTTCTAAAGATGCACACTTATTTCAATAGATATGATGTATCAATTATACTTATACATTCACATCAGCTGTAGCTACCTGTATACTTATAAACTCATACCAGCTATAGCTATCTACATAAGACCTGCTTCAAGATGAAGCTATCCCAAATTCCTGCAAAGGTAGGTCCTACTTCTTACTGAGGATCTGTTGGCAGTTGATGGTTGTTGAATGAGGGATAATTACATTTTTTTGGAGGATGTGGACATAGGGTAGAAGTCCCATTTTCAGTGGATAATTCCATATACATGCAAATAAAAACAGAGAGAGAGAGAAAGAGAGAGAGAGAGAAGAAGAAGGAAGAAAGAGAGAAAAGCATGAAGTTGGAGGAAGATGTGTAGCAGAAAAATGAGAGATCTGGGAGGTAAAAATAAAGGTATGTAGAGAAAGTGGACAGCCAAAGAAAACCCACCCTGGCTCTAAAACCAGAGCCAGTAAAAGAAACCTAACTTGGATTTAAAATCTGAGTCAGTAATAGAAATGCTTTATCCCTAAACCCAGAATGAAAAAGAAATGTGCCCTAATTCTGAAACCAGGACCAAATGGCTCTAGAATCAGTCAGTAAAAGAAATATGTCCTGATTCTGGAATTAGAGTCCCAAAGCCTGAAAAAAAAAAAAAAAGAAACCAAAACCTAATTAGGGTAATATGTTAAAAAAAATCTGATTAATCTCCACTCTTAAAGTTTCCTCCCTAGATAGCTCAGCCCCCAAGAAGCCCTATATAAGCCCTGAGCCCAAACCCCTTTCCCTTCTGTCCTCTCCTACCCCCAGCTGAAGCAGCCACACTCTTCTGGATCCTTCCCTCCCAATAAATCCCCTGAATGTGATTTGGGTGATACCTTCTTTTGCTAGAGACAGTGAGTGAGCCTGGACAGAGAACAGTTGAGGAAGTGAAGCCCTAACACTTGCTGCCCAGGGAACCTTCCCTGCCTGGGCCAAGTTGTTACATTCTCAGAACAGAGAGCAACAAGCTCTTGCTTTGGAGGGCTTGGAGAAGTGAAATGAAGCTGACTGTGAAAGCCTTCCCACCGTGGAATCTGGGGAACAGGAGAAGGACTGTAACAACTTCGCTGGGAGGCCATCTCCTGCCAGTGTAGAGGCTGTAAACTGCTACCTATGCTTACTGCGGTCTGTGGTGTTCATTGGCTCCTGAATGCCTGAATACTTTCCATTGGAGCGCTCATTATCCACTGACTCGAGTACTTGAATACTTTTCCATCTGAGCTGGGAAAATGCCTGCATATATAATGACATTTTACTATATTCATGAATAAATCTCAGTAAAGAAAAAAAGAGAACAGCAACAACAGAGAATCAAGTACCTGCTAGTATCCCAAGTTGATTAGAACAAAATACAAACACTTCCCCATATTACTGGTAGAGTATGAATTGCTGTCAATGTTTTCAAAGTAAATTGGAAATACATAATAAGGGGCAGGAGAGGAAAGGGAGTTTGAACAAGGGGATACATGGATAAAAAATGAGACTTAATTCATAATAATAACAAAGACGAAAATATATATTACAAATCAGAAATGCCAACTGGAGGGATGCCTCAGCAATTAAGAGCACATGATACTTTTTTTGCAGATGGCCTGAATATGGATCTCTGAAAGTTAGGCTAAGCACAATTACCTGTAACTCCAGCATGAAGGAATTCTTCACTCTCTCCAGGCCTTCAAGGGTACCAAACTCAGATTTGCAACTACACACACACAAATACACACATGCACTCTCTGTCTCTCTCTGTCTCTCTCTGTCTCTCTCTGTCTCTCTCTGTCTCTCTCTCTCTCTCTCTCTCTCTCTCTCTCTCTCTCTCTCCTTCTCTCTCTCTAACATACACTAAAGTTACCCCACATGATAAAATGATGTTCTCTTCAATAACTATATACTATCTAACAAAAATCCCAGTGTCAAGCAAGAAATAAATCTCCTGGAGTTGTTGGCTTGTTGTGAAGTGGAGCTCCTTATTGTATAAGGAGATTCCTTATACAATATAGGCTATTGCTATTGTTCTTTATTGCCTACCTGGGCATGAAAGTTACCCTAACCCTATTGGTGAAGATAGCACCTATGTCAGTCACAAGATTTGGAGAAATCAAACCTATACTGACAAGGAAACTTCCTACCTGAGTACTAGCTCTCATGGTGACAAAAGGCCCTGTGCAAGTTCCCAGTGAAGAAAAGTTATCAAACTTCCTACTCAGCTGGGAAGCCTACACACCATGCTGACAAAACTGGCATAATATCACCAATGGTATAATAGGGTTAGGGTACTTACATGTTTTGTGTAACCAACAATGGCCTAATTGGTTACACAAGTTGAAAGACCAGTTAGAAGGGCCCAATCACTATAAATGTAGCATAGAATTTGTGTTCAGAGAGGGAATAAGTCATAGAGGAGGACCTATATTACCAAGTTACTAAGGAAACATACTTTCTAACTGCCTTCTCAATAGCTGTCCTTATACTGACAGAGAGACAGAGCCCTCACACCTCTTCAAAGAGCTTCTCTTTGCAGCAGAAGGAGGCTATTACAGAGACCCACAACTGCCCATATTTCACTTCTGGGTGCAACTCTGCATCATATTCTAGAGTAAAGATTAAAGGTGTGAGCTACTACTATTTGGTAGTTAGGCCTTGAACTCACAGAAATACAGGATGATCTCTGTCTCTGGAGTTATAGGATTAAAGATATAGGTCACCACTCACCTTTCCTGTGCTGGGATTAAAGATATAAGTTAGCACTCTCTGACCCTCCTGTATTGACTGTGAGTGGATCTCTTTTTGGATACTCCAGGCTGGTTTTATTAAATATATAATATATCACCACATGAAACACTTTGAAAAAGGGAATTTTTGATGTCAGTTATTAGTGTGTGGTGGGGGTATATGTGCATGGTTAGCACATATCAGAGAAAACTGAGACTATTTTCTGCTGTCGTCTTGATCCAAGGATCAAATTTAGCTTTTCAGACCTGCACATATGTGCTGGGCCATCTTTCTATCCCTGAACGTCTGAATGATTTAGTCCTTTCTAATTTTATTATTGTTATTATTGCAGTTATGATTTATTATTGCAGAGCTGTGGGATAAATAGGATTGTGCATACTAGTCAATGCTCTGCTATTGAGCCATACCCATTACTCTCCTTGATCATCCTTTATCATTCCTATAGTTAATAATTCAGGACAATATTGGAAATACATTTTCAATATCATAGGCTGGCCTCAAACTTGTAATTTTCTACCTTTACCTCCCCTACACTGGAATTATAAATATGCACTATTCTTCTACTTCCAGTTCAGTCATCACTTTTGGAAATAATTGTATATTCTCCTTTTAAACTCCTTTGCACAACATTTATTTCATCTGTTTAGACAAAAGAAAAGATTGACCAACTCTCAAACCAGATTTTGAAAGAGGCTATGAAGCAATTTAACATGAGTATTTCCTTCGCATTCTATGACACAAATGGAGAAAAGGAAGGAATCAGCTGGAGGACTGAATTTGGTAGCATGTCATTAGGATTGCAAGGACTTCTTGTGATGATTAATAAGTAGGAAGAAACAATCTCATATACAAGTTGTATGTAGAAACAATCTTTAATTTCTTGTCTTACTCTACATGTAAGTTGCATGTGGGACTGGGTATCGCATGTGAAATAAAAACTGCCTCATACATCAAAAAAAATTGATAAGGAAGGAAAAATAGAAAGGGACACCTGTTCTAACATGTTGGAAGCAGAAAGCAGAGCTTTTGATGTTGATCTTAATCTGAAGCCTGTGTGGAAGCCCAGCATGCTGTGAGCAAAACAGACCTCTCAGTAGGTTCCTGAACCTGGGAAAATTTGTAGTTCATTTAAAGTCTGACTTGTACTGTGCCTAATGGGAAAACATAAGGTTATATTAAGAAGTGTTTCATAACATTTGACATTTCTGAGGGAAAAAGCTACCACCAGTGGTAGGTGATTTATATTTTTAGATTTTTTTAACATTGTATATATATATATATGTATATACATATATACATATATATATAATTGAATAATTTGTAAATTACATCAATATCTAACAAAGTTATGCAGTTATATTTAAAGCTCTAATAACCCACTGAACACATTTAAAGTGCTATAATCAATTACTATTTTCTAACTCATGATTCTTGGTTTTAATGTGAATATTAATTTCTTCAGGCTGCTCTGATTTAAAAAAAATATATATGAATATGCTATCTTTTCAAAAATTTTGTTTTCTCACAGTTCTATAACCATAATGTCTATAATCAAGGCATGTGGAAGGTCAATTATGTTTTACAGATGTTAAGGTCGGTCTGAGTCTTAGGATAAGCAAGTGTTATTTCTGTGCTTAAAACTATGAGCCCAAAGACGTGTTTGTGTTAAATTTCTTACTTTTTATTTTAAGAAAATGAAAGCTTTTATAGTTAACAGATGAGGGTCAAGAAGGGTTTCCTGACAATAGTTATGCCACATCTATGCCACATAATTTGATGAAAAAGAATCAGCATGTGCAAAGCCATGAAGATGGTGACACAGAGGTCTGCTAAAACTCTCAGAAACATAATTTTTACAGTATTGAGCAGTCTTTGTTCTGTTTTGTATAAGTCCTTAATATGTAACCTGTATTGGCCTAAACTCTTCATCTTTCTGTCTTAGCCTCCCAAATGCAGTCATTGCTGATGGAAACCACCAGGCATGGCTCATAAAATTATTACTATTAGATATTTCTTTTTCCAATGATCCCCTTTATATAATTTTATGATGAAGAAATGTCATTTACTAAACATAATGCACAGCCCATTATTAACTGCCTTCAATGTTCAATCACTAAGAATGAACATCATAAGAACATGGTTTTATAACACATTCATTTCAGAGTAGAGTTATTTTCTCATCAACACACAAATTTACAGCTATTAAATTCTACATCACTGTATTGTGAGGTAGACACTGTTTAGGAACAACTCTAATTGAAAGATATTCTAATAAAAATTATAATTTGTTTCCCAGTTGAGCTGATAAAATTCCTAAAGCCAAACCTTTACCTGTCTTAGCCTCACTGTTTATGTCCAAAGTTACCTTTCAGGTTTTCAATGTCTTTTTTTTCCATTGACTTTGTGATGTATTCATAAAAATTCTTGAGTACAATGCTTTCAGCATTAAACAAGAAATAAAAAAGGCTTTATTGCTTAGTTTTCATTGAGTCATTACCACTTACCTCTCTATTCTCTTGTGTGTGTGTGTGTAGATGTGCAAGCATGCCTATATATGTGTGTGTGTACTTGAAGACCACAGGACAACCTCCAGTATTGGTTCTTAATTGGTGTCCATTTTCTTTTCTGTTGGCTTGTTCTTTTATTTGTCTAAAACACATTGTCTACCTTGAACCTCTCACTTCTCTGTAACTCACTAAACAGGCTATGCTGTCCCCCGAGGAGCCTCTGGAATCATTGTGTCCCCACCTCTCTGCAGTGGGATTATAGGCACACTTACCTATACACAAGTGCTTTATTAACTCTGGGGATTAATGTCAGGTTTTCAAGCTTGAAACAAGTACTTATATACATGAGTGTCCTCTGCTGGTTCCTTCCCTTCCCCTTCCACTGATCTGGCTTTCTGCATCCTATAATCCGCATTTCTTATTGTAGAAAGAGTAGTCTCAAAGATTAGTTTAACTACTAATTTTCTCCACATTGCTTGTGGTGTTTGAAAAATCACTGCTACCACTATATATGCAAACTACTGTTGTCGCTTGGCTTTCTGCTGCTCATGTCTCTCTCCTTCCTGCCTCTCTCCTTCCCTTACTCTTACTTAGATAACTGCAATTTTAAAAATTGCAGTCTTTTTTTAATTTTTATTTTTATTTCATGTGAATTGGTGTTTTGCCTGCATGAATAACTGTGTAAGGATGTCACATCATGGAATTACAGATAGTTGTTAGCTGCTATGTGGATGCAGGGAATCGAACTCAGGTCCTCTGGAAGAACAGTCAGTGCTTTTAACTGCTGAGCCATCTCTGCAGCCTGAAAACTGCAGTCTTAATAGTCTCTTTTACATTTACTTTTATCCCTAATTCATTTTTTATGTTTTGATAAATGTTCTCTTTTCAGCTTTTGATCCTAATGTGTTCTTTTTCCCTTTATTAGTTGTATCTCTATTTAGAAATTAATGTGGTTGAGATTACAAACTTTCACTCCCTGTTACTGAATCTCAGGCTACTGAGAACATGAATTGTGCTTATTCCCTCTGTGATTCTCATGCAGCACAGTATTGTCTATAGCTGGATAAGAAACCATTTAAACAAATCCAATAGTGAAGTATTTTATGCAAGTAAATTTATAATGGTACATATGTGATTCAGGGGTTTGGTCTAAGTTTAATTAACAGTAGTCAGTAGCATAAAATAAATAGCACATAAAATTATTATAAACTATGAAATTATTTACTAAAAATATCTGAATAAAGACTAAGTATTTTAAAAATGTGGATATTTGCTGTGAGAGAAAATGTCTTACTCTGAAGAATTATCATGGCAAAACATTATGAGAATTCTTCATACTGACAACCACTCCTCTTGACCACTTTTGCAGATTTAGAGTGTTACATTCCATCTTTGTCTTCGAAACTTCTATCTGTCATAATATATTGATGTGGTAGAATGTTTTCTGTATGATGTAATTAAAGAACTGTTTGGCACGGTAGAAGTGGGTGGAGAATCAGAGGCAGCCAGGTAGAAGGAGGGTGGAGTTAAGCCAGTCGCCATTCATCCCCGAAGAAGCAGCATGTAGGAGAAACAGGTGAGCCACGGGCTGTGGCCACGTGGTGGGAAGATTAATGGAAATGGGTTGAATTAAGATGAAAGAGCTAGCTAGTAATGTGCTTAAGAAACTGGCCAACAGTATAAAGTTAATATAAGCGTGTGATTTATTTTCTTGGGGGGACAAAAGCCGCGGGCGCGCAGACCAGGTTCCAAACCGCCAGCGCTGCACGAGCTCCAGGTCGCAAATCTCATGGACCCAAAATGGACCGGGGGTGGAGTGGGGGGGGAACATACTACAACATATTGATTTGTTTTATCATGATGTTTTTATTTTTTTAATCAATCTTGATAATTCCATTCTTGGGTTGTTTGGATATATATATATATATACATATACATATATATATACACATATATATGTAAATGCTTAGGGATTAGATGTGACTTTTGAATTAGATTTATTAAAACCAAATCCACATTCTTAGAAGAAATATATTTTATGAAATCTCTACATTTGTAAATTAGATGATGGAATATTTACTGTGTTTAGAAAACTCTGATGGGGCAGCTTGCTGCAAAGGTAGGAAATGGTAGCAACTGCAGACATCTGTCTTGATAAGATAAACCTCCACTTCTACTCAAACTTTCAAGAGTTCCAAACCATTTGGAAATGCAAAGTCTTCTGGACGACTTGCTGAGAAACACTTTGAAAGACTGTTCTGTTCCTTAATCGTTCCCTGGACTTAGCAATTTCAGAAGACAGCTTGCTTTACCACTAAAGTCAACAGCAAAAAATAAGTGTCTTAGACTTCAAATTTAAAGTGTATTTGTATGTCATGCAATTTCTATATCTAGTCTTCAGAAAAATGTGCTCCTTTGGCTTGCTTTGTAAACATTGCACTTTCTTCCAGTAGGGCTTCTTTGAAGGAGATCTTATTAGTAGAATAGAACTAGGAATTCCTAAAACAGACAATCAGTCAACCACTTCACTGGGCAAATATTCTTTTGATTAGAAACAAGTCTGACAAAATTAACTAAACAATGTATTATTATATACTTGTGTTGGAACACAGTTTAAGAATGAGAATTCTGAGTGCTGTCAGAAAACTATAAGAAAAGAGTTGTGAGATGACCTCAGTTTCTTCAGAAACATAGAGAATCGAGATGCTAAAATATCTAATTATGATTTACTCATTTCTTTATAGGATCTCATGTAGCCAAGGCTACTCTTAAACTTACCATATTTCTGAGGACTCCATGGAACTTCTGGTCTTCCTTTCTCTACATTCCAAATGCTAGGATTACAAGCACATATCAGCATAGCTGTTTTTGAAAGCTCTGAGGATAAAATCTAGGACTTCATGCATATGAAGCAGGCCCAGTCCTTCAAAGATTTATTTATAAAGTAAATTAATTCATTTACCAAAAATGAAGTTTTATGTTTTCAGGAACAACTGAAAGTCAGCCATCATCTAAATAAGATGACAAAATCCTGGACCTTGTTCCACAGAAATGTTTTAACGGATCAGTAAAGGCACTATTCCATTTATTAGGTAACTAGATCTTGAGAATTATTTGTGATACATAACATTGCCTTGGAAGGCAGTATTTCCCAAGTATTCCCATCACAGACTATCTTGATTCAAATCTCATTATTGAAATCTATCTTCTCATAAACTGTGAAAATTCAGCAGGTGCAGTTAAAGAAAGCATCACACAAGTGCTTTGAGTTACCCACACTCTGATTTTCGTGAACAAAAAAAAAAAAAAAAAAGAAATGTGTCTTGCTATTAGTGATGATTTCATTTTTAAACAAAAAAGCATGGTGTTTTATATAAATAAAAATTGCAGACTCTGAATTGAGCTGGTTCCCTGATTTGGTCACATGCATATTTTATAGGCTCTACTTTGAACATTTAACCAAGAGATTCAATGTGATTACTCCAGTAACAATTCAATTTGAAATGTCAACTATGTTCAGCATTTAAAAATTAATAGCTGAATCCCTTTAAAGATCAGGGAAATTTTGTTCTGCCTTAGAATAATTTTATAGCCTATGAATCTCCTGGTGTATTGTTTGCATATTTTAAACTATTCTGAATAATGCACTCCCTGGAAAGTCCCATTACTTCAAAGAATTCTGACATTCTCAGCTCAAGGTATTAATTTTCATGCCGGGTATATATTTTCTACTAGAAGCAATTTTTCAAAAGCCAACAGTACTTTATTTAAATTGTGAACATGCACATTTCGAGAATGTTAGAACAGTATACAAATATTAGAACTTTGAGGATTTCATCAAGCCTCCACCCCTTCTCTTTTATTTACTTGCTGTGGAGGAAACTGTAGTGAGGTAGGAATTTGAAATTGGTAATCATTATGACTCAAGGCAGTGAGAGAAGGCTGCCCATGAAGACAGGGACTTTTTCCAAAGCAGAGATTATAGTGATTCTGAGCAAATGGGCATGAAGCCTCAGATGTAACTTCAAAGTGAATATAGGAACATCATTGGTCATCATTCTCACTGGCTTCTGAAGCACTCTGAGATTAATCAAGGCTAATGAGAAGCCAACTCAGAATGGCAAGAAGGGGCAGAATGCTTTTGGTGATCTATTTAGACTACAGCAGCAAATCCTAAAATAATTTGTTTAGTATTCATTCAAAGATCATTTATGTTTTTATCATTGAAACTTTCAATTTGCTAGGCAATGGGAAGCTGTTCAGAAAATAAGATGGGAAAAAACTAAATGAGAAGATGAATGTACTGGATTTGAAGTTTTAAACATAAGAAATATTCAATGGATATTATTTCTTATTTTACTGTGGATATGCCATATGTGTTTCTCTAGTTCATGGTACTTGAACAATAAACAAAAAACTATGAATAATTATTGCAATTTAATCCATATATAAATTATTTTGGTATGTTTATGATGATTCTGGCATTAAATTCTTAACCAAGAAAGAAATTCTCAAGAATCAAGTTATTTGAGTATGTGAGATTATGATGGCCTAATTTATAATTCTCCAAATTCCTCTCCAGAGTCACAGAGTGAGAGTTACTTTTGTTATACAATACCCTTGATGAAGAAATATTTGAAATAATCTATTCACTTAAATGGCAGAGAAAATAAAACCCTTATATCAACCAATCATCTTGTATGAATTGCAATGTATGCTATACTTATCAAATCTTAAAAACAATTATCTTTCCAAAGAGACAGAATTGCCTAGAGGTGTTTGAACACTTTCCAATAAAGCAAATAGAATGCAAGCTAAAGTACTGTGCATTCTCCTCAGACAGCAAGCTTTACTTTGCATAGGTTATTATTATAAAGTAAGATCATTTGAAAAGAAAACTTGATTCTCAAATATCAGGCTCAATGTTTTTCAAAATCAGATGCTTAGGGATTTATATCTGCTTCCCTTTCTTGCACAGCCTTGAAAAGCTTGCTTCCTCCCTGTTGATTGCTTTCCTTTTGTGTGTACCTCTGTAAGCTTGGGTTCTTACTTATCAGGGCTAAATGCTTAATCCAAAGACCCCTTTGTTCAGATAGGGACAATCTACTTCTAGCCCCTACCCAAGCACTCCTCCTACAAAACAAACAACAAAAAACCACCTCTTTTGTTTGGTTTTCAAGGGAGCTCAGAAAGACGTTTTCCCTCCATCATTATTCTGGCTTTTCTATTTTTGAGAAATTGCTTCATGTATGAAAAATAATCTTACTGATGTATGTCAGTAAAAAAGACTTGTTAAAACTACCTTTATTAAATACCTAAATCAATAAAATTGATTTTCAGATCTTCAAGTTATTTTTAAAAGTCCGGTTGCAGGATCAAAATGATTAAGTAAAAATCTATTTTGTTTTGTTTGGTCTTTTATATAAAATTACATAACCCTGAATTCTTTCTCTGGGTGACCTAAATATGTTTACTGAAAATAATGACAGGCTGGTTTGGAAAATTTTTCTACTTTAGATATTATATTTATTCTGTTTGGTTCTATTAAAAGACATAAATGAATATATAAACGTAAACATGCTCTTATGCATGTGTAGACATATTAAATCACAAATAGAGATCATTAATTATTAAATGTAATTATCAAATTGATTGCTAAGTCAAATTTCTATGCCATGCAATTTAATAATGCTGTAAATTATTCTCATTTTCTTATTAGTAAAATATAATGGAAGTAGTTTTAAATTAAAATAGGAAATCCATAGAAAAGTCAGTATAACTATTTAAGATAAAAATGAGAGTGAAATATTATAACCCCAAGAAAAAATATTATCTATCTACCACTCTTTTTTTTTCAAACAATTTCTTACCAAACTTGTGCATTCAATTGTTTATTTCAGTATCAGTCAGCAAGTTCTTGTATATTTGCAGATGGATCTAATTTTAGAATGCGTATAAATCTTTCTAAAATTTAATGACCGAACTAAAATCTTTCTATAAGCAAACCTTTTTGATTCATGAATTTTAATTAGTGGGGATCTTCAAGCTAATGTCCAAAGTTTCCTCTGTGGATGAAGGGATATTCCTTTATTCTCTAAGAATGTGCTATAATATAGTTGCTGAATCCTTAGCATATAAATAGGAAACTATACATATGAACACTGTTCTCACCTAATGTGCAAAAGAATCATGTGGAAAAAGTTGGTTAAAAATATATATTCCCAGATGACCTCTTCAGAGTCTCAGCCTCAGTACGATTTGGCTAGAATATCAGCACTTGCATTTTTAATGAATAACTCACCTCATTCTCTTAGAGGCTGCCCTTGAGTATACTCCAATTTTATGCTGGCTAAGATTAAGTCTGAGATACTTTTGAGCAGAAAAGTAAACTAAATATGTTGGCCCATGTCTCACCCAACAGCTTAGGATCATGTATACATTCAGAGCAGATTTTTAAAGGCATATCAATACAGAACCATCCTCATTACTTTCCAAACAGAAATTATAAAATGCATCAAAGTGAAAAATGTTGGAGAGGGCAAGAGAGGAAATAACTCTATCAAAATTCATAGAAAAATATGTTTTAAAAGAAAAGGTATTCATGATCCTTATCCAGTTATGAAGTCTAGAAATTGAAAACATATACCCAAAATTATCAATGTTGTTTAAAATAGGCAATGTGAAAATTAGAAAAGAACTTTCTATTTATAAAAGTAACATTTGTTAACAATAGTCTGTAGTAGGAAGTTTCTGGCCCAGACTAGCCTTAAGAACTGGACCAGCAGTTTCAAAGCTTCAAAGAACCACACAGGTGTGTATATCAATATTATGCTGATTGACTTCTGGCTAAGACATATTCCTAGCTAGCTCTTTCATCTTAAACTAACCCATGATTCTTATCTTGTTTAGCCACAAGGCTTGGTACCTTTTCTCAGAACAGCATGGTTGTCTTGTTTTCTGAGTCTGCTGGTGTCTCTGGTGGTGTATCTCCAGGTATCTCTCTGGCATCTCTGCTTTGTGCTTTCTGTTTCCAGAGTTTACTTAGTCTGGTAACCTTGTTTATACTTCCTGTCTGGCTTCTGGTCAATCAGCTTTTTATTAAACCAGTAGAAGGGATAAATATATACACTGTACCAGAACATAGTCCCACTACAGTAGTCTTACTAATTTTTTATTTTATTTTTTTGAGATTCTAATATCATGGTATTCACTCATTTCTTCCTTTTAAACCCTTCATATACCCATCCTAACTCTCTCATGGCATAGTTTTTATTAACTGTTGTTATATGCACATATGCATATATGTATGTTTGTTTCTATTATTAATTACTATCAGTATGTTTGAGTTGATACTAAATATTATCCAAATACTTTGTTTTTGTTTTAAAGTATAAAGGAAAGACTACTCAAAAGTAAACACTTATTTCTCATGTTCCTGCAGCAATTATTTCATCAGTTTTTATAGCATTTTATAACAGTGCTCACTTTAAGTTGTTTATAAAAAAGATAAAGTCAGAAATAGTAGACTAGAAATGGTAATCTTTGCATGGGGAACTCATTTCTATTTTTCCAATAGCTGACATTTATTTTTAATATTTTCATAACAATAATAATCTATTGTTAATAATTAATGGATTATAAAGTTCTAGTTGAACAATTCAAACAATTCAGATTATTAAATTTTCAGACCTTCTTGAAATATCTCTCTTCAGTGAGTCAAATGGCTATCTTAATCTTGTGGTGATATATTATATATCTAATAAAGTTTGCCTGAAAAACCAGAAGACATTCACAAATTTAGCCAGAAAGTTCAGGGAACGAAGACCCACACCTTTAATCCCAGCACTCTAGAGGTAGAGATCCTCTGAGTCTTTGAGACTTCAATCTTAAACATATACCTTTAATCCTAGCACTAGGAAAGTTAAATAAGGAAGTAAGATAGCTATGTAGGGAAAAAGAAAGAGGAGTTCAGCCCTTGACCTTTGACCTCATTCCCTATTGGCTGAGGACTCAGAGGCATTGAATCTAAGGCTACCTCGAGACAGGACCTACCTCATTTGACCTGAGGAGTTGGCTGCACAAGAAGTGGTTGTGGCTTGTTTCTTTGTCTTTCTGGTATTTCAGCTTTTTCCCAATATCTGGCTAAAGGATTTTATAAATAAACCCTAGTAGAAATAATGCAGTATAATCTGTTCTAGTTCGTTGCACAACTATGTTAACTGATTGCTTTTCCTACCTACATTCTTTTAATCTGTAACTTTGGAACCCCTTTGTAAACTCCATAGAAACTGATAACTACTAAGTCATGAAAGATATAAAGTGAAAGTAAAATTAAGGCAGTTTATAGACAGTGTGATATAACAGAGTGAATGAAAGAAGGAAAGACAAAGAGCCAGCCACTTCCTACCAGGTTGGTGGAACAAGAGTCTATCAAAATCCTGTTTGTCTTGACACTATATTATTAGTGGTTTTCCTTAGTGTAGAGATGGAGTGTGCATCTTGAAAGCAACTAAGAAAATGAAGTGACCTGGGGCTCATGCTTATGCTACCTGATAAATTTGTCCATAGAAAAGCAGTCACAATCCCTCATTCTGATAAATGAAAAACCTAACATATAAAATCAGGCAGGCTATACTATCAGATTAATGTAAGTGATTAAAGATGAAAACACATATGAACATGGGGAATTTGAGCTGGTGCCTATGTAGAGTATTCATCTCTATGGTCTAATGTCTTTAGTATGTCTGCTAATGTCTTTAGGAAGGTACACTGCATGCTACCAAAGGAGAAACATAAACATCAACCCAACCATGAACCCTTTGATCTACAATGTTGTTCTGCCTGTAAGATGGGATAATGGTGTCACAAAGTTTGTCAGAATAACCAATCAATATCGGATTTGACTTCAGGCCCATTCCACTAGACAGAACCAATATCCAACATTACTTGGGTTACCCAGAAGCTGAGACTAGAAGCACAAGAAACTACAATAAAACCTAATAATATTGAATTAAAACTAAAAAAGAGCAATAAAAAGACACCTAGTAACATTCTACTGTATCACAGATCAGTGCCTTGCTCAGTCTTCATCAGAGAATCTTTCTCCTGTACGGATGGAAATAAGTACAGAGACCAACAGCCAGACATTGTTCAGAGAGTGAGAGAACTTGAAATACTCAGCCCTAAATGGATGTGTTCATGAAATCAATCTCCTATGGGCTCAGAGAACCCTGTGGAAGAGGAAGCAAGAAGATTGTGGGAACCGAAGGGATAGAGGACACCAAGATAATGAGGCCTTCTAAATCAATGTGAACAAAGTTCATATGAACTCACAGAGATGGAAGCAGCAAGCACAAGGCATGCATAGGAGGATCAGGTGCACTGTGTACACATTATGAATTCCAGCTTAATGTTTAATGGGATCCCTGAGAGTATGAATGAGCAGATATTTTTGGATATTTTTGTGTCTTTTCTTTGAGGTATTTTGTGTCTGTCTTTCTCTCCTTTTTGCCCAATTCCAATGTGTTAGTTCATGTTGCATCTTATATTATTTTACATTATATTTTGTTATTTTCCCTTAGAATACTATTAGTTTTCTAATAATAGACAGAAGAAGAGTAGGTCCAAATAGGAGAAAAGAGGGACAAGAAGCTATAATCAAGATATATTATGTGAGGGAAAAAAACTATTGTCAATACAAAAAAAAAAAAAAAAAACAAATCATGGAAATATATTAATGTATTTTTATTGCTTTTATTTTTTGAGATTATAAGGTAATTACATTATTTCTTCCTTTCATTTCCTCCCTTTAAAACTTTCCATTTTCCCTCCTTGCTCTCTTTTAATTCAATGGCTTCTTCTCTCATTAATTATTCTATCCATATATGTATATACATAAATATTCTTAAATACAACCTACTCAATCATTTTCACTGTGCTTGTTTTCTGGGCTAACATTTTAGTATTAGATAACCAATTGGTGTGCTCTTTCTGGGGAAGACAATTTCTTTAATTCTTAGTATTCTCAAAGTGCTGGTATTTCTTTGTATAGGGTTGAGGCCTTATGCTTTTATTCCCACATACTTTAGCATTTTAGTAGGGTTTTTGTTGTCCTTATTTAAGTCATGTTTAGGGAGCCATTTTGCCTAGACTATCTGGGTGACTGCTGGTAATAGCTTAAGTAGTAACTGTCTGGTATATGTCTAGTTGATTTACATTCCAGAAATATGTTTGATTCATTTTATTTGCTTATTTTGTGGGAAAGGCATGCATACAGATGTTGAAATGAATCTATTTTCTCTATCCACCATATGGATACTGGAGATCAATCTTAGATCATAAGATTTTGCAGCAAGCATCTTTACCTAAGTAATCATTTCAACTAATTTAGTGGAGTTTGGTCCCACTCTCAGCCTTGTTTAGTCTTAAATATTCACATACAGGCTTATGTTATTTTTACACTGATTTACCTAGGGCCCAGAAAAATAACTTGATAGCTCCTTCATCTGAACTTAACCCATCTTGTTCAGCCATGCGGCTAGGTACCTTTTCTCATAGCAGCATTTCAGCTTCTTTCCTCTGTGTCTGCCATCTCCTCATCATGTCTGTGCTGGCTCTCTCTGGTGGATCTCTGGCATCTGTCTGTGTTCTTCCTGTACTCAGAGTTTTCTTAGCCTGGTATCCCCATCCACACTTCCCGTTCACCTTTGGCCAATCAGTATTTTTATTAAATCCATAGGCTGGAGAATATTTACAATATTACCAGCATAATCCCACTACAACTAATCTTCAGAATATCTTAAGAGAGACACAAAATGTATGCAGATAAGTTTTTTTTTAGAGAACATACACATCAATGTGAGTCACAGAACAAAATTCAGACTTCTAGTCTTTGGCCACTGCTAGAACGTGGCACCACTTTGAGAAGAGCAAGAATAGGTTTTCACACAGAGACGAGATTTTTGATCAATGAAGTGGAAATGTGGAAATTTATGCCATGGCATATGTTGGAGCAAGGTTTTTCAAGGCATATGAATAAATTGATACAGTTCAGTGATCTGAAAGAAGCATGCAAGACAGGAAAAGAGTATGCAGAGACTACTGTTAGTTTGTCTTCTAGAGACAGACAGAGTGGATTCTTATGCCAATGCTGTCACTTATCTCCCTGACTCTTAAATATAAAGTGGAGAGAAAATTAAGAGCAACATAATCTCCTATGACTGCACTAAGTAATAATATACTTAGAACTAAAAAAATAAATGCTGTGAGTAAAATTACATAAATTATATTAATATCCATTATCTTTGTGCTCTTACATCAGTCACCATTAATAAGGGACTGATAGGTAATTATATGTATTATAAGAATAAATTCATGGATAAATATCACATTTGAAATGTAACTTCTTTGGCTGATTGTAATTCAAATGTTTAAGCTGTATTTGGGATCAGTTATGTCATAATTGCTGAAGGCAAAATACAAATATCAACAAAACTTTCTAGTTTCAGGATTAAGACTGAAGACACAGAATTAATTGGAAGTGATCTTACTTCTAGAATTTATAACATTCACCAAATAAAGTACGGTGCCTTATCTAATACCAAATTAGCTTCAAAAGATAAAGGCTCTTAAAATTTACTCAAAAATGTACTTCCTTGTCCCTGGATTATATAATCAAATGATAATTAAATTAGTTTAGGTTATTCTAACATAGATGCATAGATGACATCATATCAGGCTTATAAGACAGTGAATCACATATATGGCACACAGTATGTACTGTTCTGCATTATAAATATTATATATTCTGCTTGATTTAAAAAACAGAATTTCTTGGAGTGTGTGGATTAGTGTTTACCACCAAGAAAAAGCCAGATCAAATGAAAATACACATTTCACAGTTTCTTAGGAGGATATTTAATAACAATGTCTCATTGAGTTAATTAACAAAATTGAGGAAGCTGTCTAGTAACAGCTTCCAACTACATGTCACAGTGGTTATCTTTAAGTTATTTTATAAACAAAATAACATCATTAAGACTACTTGGTTGTAAAATAGGACTGAGCCTCAGCTTATGAACTGTTGTGCAGTTTTCCAAGAATATCTATCTTCCCATTTTTCCAAAGGTCCTGACATGACCTGTCTAATAAAGTATCATATGACATATTACCAAGATAAACTTAGTCTCTCTGACAAGATCTGTATTTGTAATTGTAATCAATGGAATCTTCATTCAAGAATTTTATACCAGAGCTAAGTAAATCAAGTTCTATATTGGCACATTCATTTATTGAAGAAATTCTAAAGTCATGTTCAGAGTTTGTAAACACTATTAAGTTTACACCTGAAAAACAAAGTTGATATAAGTTTGTTGTTTGTTCCATGTTGAAGGTCTCTGTGTGGTAATACTTAGCAAGTAAGCAGCAATCTTAGTTTTTTTTCTGCTGACTATGAGGATATAAAGTTAAACAAATGAATAAAGTGAGAATCATAGATGACTGCAGCTATCTCAAGATGCTTCTGCTCAGTCTGAGAAATAGTATTGGTGCAGACCTGAATCTTAAACCTGAGATCTACTGTGGAGAGCATCAATGCCCTACCTTACTCATGCTAGAGTATCTGAAGAAAATTCTATTTCCTTCCGGTACCCCTCCATTTTTGCTTACTAATAATTTAAAACCTATCCAAAATAGTGAACTCTTTGAAAGTGGTAAAGCACAGGCTTTCCATGTTTTCTCTGTAAATGGGATCTCATCCATCTTTCACACTCTCTTTCAGGTTTGTGCAATGTATACCTTCTAACACTCAAACATCAACCCAGACAAAGACACACATCCAAAGAAGCCATAACTATTCCATGACTCGAAACCAATCAGTAGATGAATTACTTAGTCATGCTACATTGCATCCTTTGCTTCAATGTTTTTCCCCAGGTCCATTGGAATGAAGTATTTGTTTTGTGTCTAGAATTGAATGAGGCACAGAATCATCTAGACTTTTTATTCATTCAGAAAGTTGTCATCTTGGAGCTCTTAATGATGTTTCTTTGTTATTAGACACAGCATTGCAAATTATGAGATAAGTGGTAGCATGATTTCCAGAAGCAATTTCTCTCCCAGTTAATTATGTGCACCCAGTCTTGACTTAATCATTGAATTAGAATGGTTTTCTATTGATGCTTGAGTCTCATCTCAGAGATTTTGATATCAGTGTTCCGAAACACAGCCTGAAGACTTGGACCACTCTCAGCCAAAGATGGCATATTCCAAATGTGATCATTTTTTTTCTTATGACCATTTATATCATACTTTTAATAACTTGTGTGTAATTATTATTTTCATGCTGAGAATGTCATATCAAGGATGCTTGGATACAGCATATCCCTAGTCTATGACCAATGCCTAAAGTCTTGTCTTTAGAAAAGGTCAAAACAAAAAAGTATTTATTGTTTCTTTCGTCTCACAGTTTTTAATCATTTAAAGAGAGTTATCTTTTCTTACATCAACACACTTTTAATTCTTTTAAAAATAAAAAAAATCAAATTATTTGCACACCATCTGTGGAAGATGGATGACAAATTGAACATTTTTTAAAGTAACCAATATTATTTAAATTTGAAATTTAGCATGGCTCCAAACAGCATTATTATCCTTATCTTCACTTTGACATTTTCCCTAATTTTGTGTGAGTTATGAACCTAACAACCTTGACCACTTCACCTTTACTGGTCAAGACTATGTCTGCTTCTCTCAAGAGTTTGATCTGACTGCCTCCTATTTATTTTTTTGTGTGTCCGAGGTGTCCCTTTTTAATATGGTAGTGATAGCCATCATGTTAACATTCAAGACATATTGTGAAACATCTGTGATATAAGATTCTGATATTTCTCTTAACATGCTGAATTAAATCTAAAGCTCTCAAATAGAACACACACATATTCTTGTAGAGTCTCTTCTGTGACCTGGCTCCCATGACACCTACCTCTAGTCACTTGATCCTGTAATTCTCTAACATGCTTCTGCCTCAATGAGTTAGCTTTTGTCATGGCTTCTCTTCAGATTATTGTTGCTGAAGTAGCTGAGGACTGAATCTTTCATGCCTTCACTCAAGTCACCTTCTCAGCAATAATTTTTCCTAACTAGGTACACAGTTGCACATCCTCCAGTGTTTCTAAACAAAATTCATATTTCACTACTTTGGGTAGTAACACTAGTAACATAGTAACAGTAGCTTTGCAACTTATTTTAAATTGATTATTGTTAATTATCCATCTCTTTCTTACATTAATAAGATTTTAAAAGCAGGGTTTTCTTTGAGAAATTTCATTCATGTTATCTTTATTTTCTGCCAGTCAGCAAATATGTATCCAATGAATGCTATTCCATGTATAGACATTAGACTCCTAGTGAACTGATTTTTTCATTTTTTTTTCTGCATCAATCCCTACCATCACAAATGCTATAGTTGAGAAAGTCATTATATTTTTGCTTGAGTTATTGTCTCCACAATGTTTTTTACTTATGCATTGCATCCTATAACCTACTTCAAGAATAATCTTTCTATTCAACTTTGTTCAATGCCATTGTTTCCTAAGTAAAGACTCCATACTACAATATGTCATTGATTATTCTATTGTGTGATCCCTAGGTGCCACATTCAATCTACCTGTGAATGTCTCATCTCTCACCTCTGTGCCTTTGTGTACATGTAGCTTCTTCCACTTGCAACAATTCTTATTCTAGTCCATGCTTATTATGCCCTATCCTCCTATCAAGTTGCAACTCAGTTATTATATTCTTAGTGAATTATTCTTCCAGCCAAAAATAATTTTCGCTCTCAACAGATTTGGGCACAATATAATTAGATATGCTTGTCATAGTTTTCTTATTAGTTTACAAGCTCATTACCTAGAGTGTCAAGGAAATCATGCTCTTAGGCAGTCATTATATTCACTTTATTGAATTTTATATTCTTTATTTACATTCTACTAGATTTTAACAAAATACATTTTATATCTTTATCAACTGTATTGATAAGCTTAAACATGATGCTTCTATAAGTAGAACTCTATTGTATACATTAGAGAAATTCACGAGAGTAGCTATTGATCCACTTCTCAACAACTCTGGCACTCAATTTATCAGTAGCATCATTGTTAATGATTGCTGTGTGGACACTGACACCCAAAGCATTGTCAAGATACTTCTTTCGAAGGAAAATTATAACATTTAAGTATCTCAATAATTGCTGCTTTTTCCTTTATCCTGGCATTACAAATATATAATAATCAGCTTTTACAATCTATACTAATATTTTAAAAATTCTAGTTTTATTATATTATATAGCAAGTTTAATTCTTAAATAATATTTTAAGAGAATTCCTCTCTCTAACTTTAGGCCCCATGATACAAATTTTCTCAGTCAGATTGTGGATAGTGTTTTTAACATATTGCTATTTACCTATAGATTTTAGATATTGCTTAAATGAATATTATCTATATTTTATGGTTTTATATGATGCATATTATTTAAGAAATACACATTAACCCTATTATCTTATCATGTAAATTAAAATACAGAGATTAAAAATAAATTTGAAACACATTTAAATGTTTAGAATATCTATATTGATAGGGTATGCAGGATATAGGAGGCTATAAGGCCTATTAAATTCAGAGATATGATGCTGATATAAATATCCAGTAAGAGCTAAAACACAGCTGTCCCTGCACAGCCAAGACAATGAGTCAGCTAAAAGTATCTGAGCACTAACATCTGAAGAACCAAGAGAAATCAGTGATATAATTATTTTACAACTATTCCTGGAAAAATTCCCATTGTTATATAAATAAGCCCTTGAGGTCAGAGGTCAGTGCATTTTGCCAGATAACTAGTATAGTTGTCTCTTCCTTATTTATGGCCAGTCTTTCTGGTTTGCATGTGCTTTTGTGTCCACCCTTGTATGACCAATGTGTGCCTGTGCACCTTCCAGCGTTTTTTGTAGGACACTGAAAACTATATGGTTTACTTGATATGACTACTTGTAATGTCTTCAAGACCTGACCTCCTACAGCCTTCCTCTTTGCTCAGTGCTGTTGTTCAAACGTCATAGAGTACATTTGAATTTCTCAAACACTACAGACAAAGAAATCTATGGGGATAATTTCACACCAAAGTTTTCATACAGACAAAGTGTATCTGAGTGTATCAGCATGAGTGACTTTCATTAATATATTTTGAGTACTAATGTTGTCATCTAAGACGCAGGTAGTTTATTTAGATTTTCTTTCAGAACATAAATAAAGTATTCTATTTATTTTAGTAAAAATTGAAGTCCTTGTATTATTATTACTTTTTTTAATCAGGACCAGTGAACTTGTTTCATTTTTGTTGCTGTGAAAATTAATATTTTAACCAAAAGCAGCTGTGGAGGAAAATGGCTTATTTTGCTTGTGATTCAAAGTTGAAGCCAGTCATGTCATGAAAATCAAGGCAAGAACTAAGGCTAATCCTAAATTCAAGAACAGAGAACAGATTTCTGGAAATCTGCCTGTCTGCTCTCCTAGTCCTCTATTGGCACTTTCTACTCCAGGGCCCCGAAACAGGGCTTGGTGCTTCCCACAGTGTTTAGAATCTTTCTTTCTACACCATATACCATCAACATAGTTCCTCTAGGCATGCCCAATAAAAATGATTTTATTTCTCTTTACTCCTATTATTCTTAAATTTAATATTAACCTGTATTAGTTTTAGAAGCCAAATAGTGTCCCCCTTTTCCCCCAGTTCACAGAGAAAGTTCCCGAAGTTTGGAATTTTCTTTTTTTTTTTTTGTTTGGAATTTTCTAATTTTTATTGAAAGTATTAGCACTTTTTAGAAATAACACTATACATTCTCATTTGTTTCATTCCCAGAATCCTAGATGTGTAATTTATACCTAAGTACTGTTTTCAAGTCTAAGCATTTCTGTTTTTTATCACTATTTTCTGATTGACTTGCTTTCTTTTGGTTTGTGAAAACAAAATCAAGCCAAAGCAACTGTTTCTAGATGAGGACCAAGTAAAATATGAGAACCCCACATATACTGAAAAATCACACATACTCCAAAATATTTAAACAAAGCATGCCTTCTCTGCTCAATGAAACAATGAGTGTGTGTGCTATGTGTACACTTTTGTTTTATTCTATAAAATTTCTAAGGCTTATTATTCATCTTAGAGTGAGGAAATAACAAAGTCATTTTAGCATTTTATTATTTTGTGTCATTTATGATAACAGTCTTTTGAGCATTTAAAAGATTTTTTTCAATAGAAAAAATATCAAACAAGGCAAAGAAAAATAGAATGGAATGGCAGTCAGTAGGCACAATGTGGACAGCAGTCACTAACAATGGACCTAGAGAAAAAAAATGGATCTCAGGGAAAACTTTTAAGCCCAAGGTCATCCAACCCAGCAGGGAAGCAGAGTAGGCACTCTTGTGTTTAGTGCAATTTTGCTCATAATATCCAGAAAAGGGAAGCAATCATCTATTATTGAATGACTATATAACAAAATCAGATACCTAGCCAAATACATACACTCTTTCCAGTGTTAAAGGAAGAAACTGTACCATTTACAAGAGTATGTTTATATCTTAAGGTCATTATGTTGGGAAAACTTAAGCCACATACAGAAAGAGAATTGCTACCTTTTCTCAAACAATAGAGGAAAAAATCCAACGACATGTAAAACTTAAAACTAGAATGATGGTTACCAGGGACAATGAAAGGGGACTGGATTCAGAAGCTAAAATATAAACTGTAGAGGACTTACATACATACATGACAGACTGTCGGACTCTGTAGAAACATATGACATGTCTGAAATTTTTGAGGAATATATTTCACAAATATTTTTACAACAACAAAAATGGTATCACTCCAGTGCTATGTTATCTATCTTTATTGTGTAAATCATGTTGTAACACATGTATACATACACATATATGTAAACAATGAAACATTATGCCATGCAATATAAATATATGCAATGTTTGTGAATCACACTTAATGAAACTGGATATTTTATAGGACATAGGTACATTCAAATCCAAAAATAATAAAGCTGGTGTGACAGATTTTTGTTTTTAATAAAATGACCATGTCAGATAAATGTTGTCTATATGATTTTTTCATGTATGCTCTTCACTGTAATTTATCATTTTGTGACACTCCAACCTTTCTTAACCATATTGTAATTAGATTTGTGCATAGCCATCTGTTGGATGAATAATCTTGATTAATCTGCACATTGTATAAACTATGAGTACATGCTGCATTCTCTTATATGCTATATGTCGGAAAAGCAATCTGTACTTTTAAACTGTGCATGTTTAAAGTCCATCATTACTGTATGCTTTAGAAATTTAGCTGGATATTTTTTGTAGCTTATCTTTCTTTCTACAGCATTCTAATCACTAAGACAAAGTCTAACAAGCATATGAATTTCAAAGCCCACTGAACTCTGTACACCACATATATGTTGAAAAAAATCTTCTCTAGAGTTTAGTTTATTTGGTTTGGATGTGTGATTCATTTCTATCTTTCCCTTGTCCCTCATATTTCCTCTCTTCTTAGTTATTTTTCTTAACCTTCTTATTTATTGGAGTGTGAAATCTGGGTATGTTGGCATTGGAGTGCAATTTTCATACTCAGGAGCAGGGAAATACAACACAGGGTTGAAGCCAGCCAAGACTTTGTGAGACCTTGTTTAAAACAATCTTTCTCCCTCTGAGGAGTGAATGGGGTGGGGGCTGAGAGGATGTGAGAGAGAAGGGAGAGAGGGGGAACTGTGGTTGGTATGTAAAATGAAAAAAAGAAACCTTTTAAATAATATTAGAAATCCAAACTCAAAACAGCAACAACACTGTGTAATAGCAATTTCTTTAGATTTTAGTAAAATTATGTTAGTGAGGAGGACTTAATTAATGAAGCCTGGAAATAGCTACAGAATTTTGCTTTTCCTCATCAGTACTGTTTCACCTTAAAGGAGGACTCTAAGTATCAGTTTTCTTATCTAAAAACAGTTTTAATCCTGCTTGTTTTTTGAAACATGGAACGTTAAAAACAGCCATGTATATAAAAGCAAAAGCTTCCACATTTAGTCGATGGAAACTAGTTAATCAAAAGTTAACTTCAAATTTTTGCTCAGAGGTTTCATTCAAGAGATAATACTTATATTCATTGTTAAGCAGTTCAAATTGTCATTTAAGAAAAATGTTCAAGGAACACAAAGGGAGACATGAAAATCCTCCTGCTAAGATAAATCAAGAGATATTGGAGGATAATTTATTTGTAATTAGTTGTATAAAGGATCAATATTTATTAAAGGGATATATAAATATTCACAGAGATAAATTGAACTTTATGGCAACTTTTGGAGAGTGGAACTGTCCCAGGCAGCAATGATGTCAGGCCTCTCTCCAAAAATGTAGGAAAAAAACAGGAAGGAAAGTAAACATGCAATGGGGCAGGGCATGCCCCACTCAGTGTCCTAAGAACCCAAAGTTACTCTTCTAGGCCTCCTTCAATAGTGCCTGAATCGCACTACAATATTTGGTTGAGTCTTACAGGCTAACTAGAACCTTGTAAGATGAAGTAAAGCAATATAAGTACCTCAGGAGAAGAGGTATTTCATGCACATTTATGCTGCATGAAACATAATGTATAGACACATAGCTAGAAGTTGTAGAGCGGAGCACTGGAGAAGTGAGAAGACATGGAAGAAGGAACCAGACTTCAAAATTCCATGAGTCACTCCTAAGAAGCACAGGATTTCAATTCAATGTCAGTGCTAAACCCACATATTATCAAGGCTTTTGTGTAGTGCCTGGGGCAATTCATGTAGTAAGTTACATTCAGTAACAGACAGCTGTGTTGATATCTTCATGGGTAAAGACAAAAAAAAAATGCCTGGGAAATTTTTGTATATGTTGGAACAAAAAAATTGTTTTTATACTTAGCATATTTTAGATGTGTATTTTGAAAAGATATTAAACAAAGCAACAACAACAACAACAAAAAGATAGTTATTGCTGAGTTAACGAAGCAGAACTGTCCTACCAGGAAAGTGTGAAGATAACCCAGGATAGGAAGATAGAGCTGAAATGAACCCTCTGCACAGTGCTGAATTTTTGAAGAATCACTGGTGCTGTAGTTGTATAGTTTAACACAAGATCTGTTAATGTTCTCTTGGTAATTGCTAAAGACTGTTCATTTAGTAACTGTCTCTGCACTTGGAACACTCTTTCAGAGTTTCAAATACATGAAGTTACCCATTTATATCTATGTTCTGGCTCTTAAGATCTAACAAAGTTCCTAAAACAAAGAACAGAGAGCTCCGGTTATGGTACACACAGCTAAAAGGCTGTCACCGGCAATATAGAGCCTGTCTGGAATTAGAGATAACATCATCTTTTTGGTCCTACATTAGGATTGAGTTCTGTCTTTGGTTTTTGAATTTGAAAAGGTAAGACCATTGTATCAAGTCTATATACTTCTTAAGTTCAAAAAGAAAGACCTTCAATGGGCAAAAATATGATACAGGACTGAACTAAATGAGGATGAAATACAATATCATAGCAGGACAGATGTGAACAACTAGTTAGGACAAGGGAAGTTTCTTCTCTTCTACACTTCGCTATTACGTTTACCTTTCTGCTACCTACAGTCTGCTCTAAGGACTAACCTGCTGAGATCAGTATGGTGAGTCTCTGTACAGACAGGCAAGTCATCACACCAGGTTCCAGGCTGCCTGCTGTAGAGCATGTGAATGGTAAATGGGCTCTCAAGATTTGGGTTTGATCTGATCATACACAGGATACTGTCTGATCTGATTGCTCCAGTTCAGATGTGGCTACATTTTCACTTTCTTCTCACAGCCCACCCACGGAATAAAAAGCCCTGAATCCCTCCTGCTGATCAATTTCCCCTCTTAAAAGCAGGGGAGTTTGCTGGGGTGCAGAACAAAGAATGCTTCTTAAAGGGTGAGCCACTAGCATCAGGGTTTCAGTTCTGCAGAGTTTTGAGGACAGGGGTGTGTGAGAGCCTATGAATGACAGAAATGTTTTTCTTCATAAGTCTCAGGCAATGGAGAATTTTAAGAGCAAAAAAGGAACATGTCTGGTTTACTTTTTAATGATTTCTTTGTTTTTATCATGAAGGGTGGGAGTGTTTTACATGCAGGTATGTATGTATACTGTATATATTTGTGCATGAATGTTGGAAGAGTGTGTTGATTGTCCTGAAATTGCAGAACACACATTGTCAGGCTTCTGAAAATTCAGTGGGTAGCTTATATTGGCAAAAAATTTTACAGAATTCAATTCATGATCAATTAAACCTATCACTTTGGGCCTGTAGGGTATCACATTATATAACCTGACTGAAATAGAAAAAAACTACTCATTCCACAGATAGGAAGTAAATGATAGCAAGAAGGTCAAAATCCCCAGACCTTTCAGTGGTGAACTGTATAGTATAAAGAAAGATCGTCAACCAGGCTTTACCTTTTTGTTGTTGTTGTTTTTCAATATCTCAATAATGCACATGAATCTCTTTGAGGAACATTCAAAATGAAGCTACAGTATGTACCAAGTCTGAAAAGCAGCTTTGATATCACAGTCCTGTTGTAACTAAAATGTTCTACTGTTTCCCAAGTTGCTATCATGTGTGTGATATTCATAGGTGTTCAAAACTTTGAAAAGTGGAAGTTAATGGCACCAAGAACTACAGCAGCAAAATGTTCTTGAAAGGGATTTGTGCACCAGAACTTCTTTCTATGCACAACCACTTCCTGTGGAAATAGTGTCCTTCTCACTCACAAACTCCATTATTTATATCAGAATGTTTGGGTGCTGATACATGCCTTTTTATATCTTTTTTTTTCTTAGACATCATTTTGGTCTGTCCCACTATGGGCTTCCTGATTCATCTCAGGGCTAACTGACCAGAGAAAGCAACCCCATGGACTGACTACAACTTTTGAACCATGAGCCAAAGTCAATCTTCTCTCCTTTTGGATGCTTGCTTTGTTCTGATATATATATATATATATATATATATATATATATATATATATATATTAGTAATAGAATTCTGTTACCACAGTCTGGATGGTTAGACTGCTCTTCACATGCAGAACTCTAAGTTTTGTCTCACTTATATTTAAGGTGTTACTTGAATGAATAATAATATGAAACTCTGAGCACTAGTGGCTACTGAAAGAGTGCTTTTTTTTCTCACAGGTAATTGAGTTCAAAGGAGAAATTCTTTTTATTTTTATTTTTTTGGCAACACAGATTTTATATGCTTTCTGACTAATTTGTAATCTATATACATACATACACACACACACACACACACAAAAGTCGATTTAAGATTAGTCATCTATAGCATTCATGTAATCTCCTTGGGAGATAAAATAGAAACAGAGAATTCTAGTGCTCAGATTGAGGTTCAGTTATAGGTTGGCTTTTAACTTTGGCCCCAATCACTTCTTTTTTAAAAAATTTTCTTTTTTATTGTTTTTTTTTAAACTTTATTTATTTATTTGCCTTGGTGTTTGCCTGGAACTGGAACTACAGACAGTTGTTAGCTGCCATGTGGGTGCTGGGAATCGAACCCGGGTCCTCTGGAAGAGCAGACGGTGCTCTTAACTGCTGAGCCATCTCTCCAGCCCCCCTTTTTTATTGTTTTTTGAAAATCAATAACAAACTTTATATAATAAAGCAAAACATCCTTGATAGCTAAAACAAAACAAAACAGTAATAAAACTTCTCTTTCCTCTAAAACACATGAAACATAAAAAATAAAATCTAAAGCTCCTCAAGCTAGGTTAGGCTCAGCTACAAATGAAGAAAGCACAGTAGGTCACAGCTAATGCTCACAGAAGCACTATGGCCACCACAAATTTCTGCTAAACAACTCTCTTTGTATGTGTGTGTGTGTGTGTGTGTGTGTGAAATCACTTTATTCACCTATTATCTTTCAATGAAATAAGAATGTTTTTGCTTAAAGTCCACTAAAAAGTGAGTACTTCCCCTCCTTATCCTTCTGGGTTTGTGAGAACTCACTCAGGAGGATATTCTCCAAATCCATCCATTTGCCTGCGAATTCTTTGAAATGGCACAATTCACATTCTACTAGTAAGCATGCACCATTTTCAAAAAAAAAAAAATAGTCAGGCTTTCTATGAATAATACCTGTTATCCTCTAAATTCTTGTTTTTGCTTTGAAACTGTAGGCATCAAAAAGACAACAAATAAAAGTTAGGAAGAACCAGTTTGTTATTTCTTTCATGGAGTGAAAGATCAAATTAATTCTAATATAACGAATAGAATTTATCTTTGTAAGAGGAGTACATGGAAACAATGCCAAAATACATTGGTACAGAGGCAATACCAGCTTGGGATCCAGACCAACTTGTATGCATTTCTCTGGAATTCTTGGTGCAAAGAAAAGAGATAGTAAAACTTGTGTCAATTTATCTTAACTTCATGTAAAGAATCAAATAGAGGTCCTAGATGTAATTAGAAGAAGAGAAAAACAAAATTAGAAAATTATCATAATAAAAGTTGTTGTATGTTTCCATCCCAAAGGCCCTTTGATATTTTATTCGAGTATCATTATTAAAGATGTAACCATCAGAATTAACAATATATTTACCAAAGATACATAAAATTTACTACTACAGGTAAGAATGAAAATGAATGGTTAATTTAATTTTCCTACTCCACAGTAAACAGCTGCATCATTTCTTTGGCGTTACTGATTATAAAATAAATTATCACTGAAGAATTTGACATAGCCAAAGAATTAACTTACTTTCTTTCAGGCATCATCTCCAGGGATAATATGAATTCTTGGATCATTATAGCTATGCTAAAATCAATTTAGATTGATCAGAGAAAGAGAGTTTATATAATACAGAAAACACTCCGAGGAGTTCAAGTTCCCATAGCATGAAGAATTTTTAATAAGCTATTCTATTCTTAAGAGCAAAGGCCATGATAAATTGAAAATGACTTGCATATCTTAATCCAATCTAATATCTTTTGTTTGTTTTTCATTTGAAGAACTTATCTTTATAAATGTCTCAGATATAACAAGAGTTTTATAGTATGTGTTTTAGGTTTAAGATAGTAATTCCATATTTTCATTAAAGTTTATGTTGTATAAATTTTATTTCTATAACAAAGGTATTGAATTCTCTTTTTGAGAGAATTTTAAAGTTATTTACAGATTTAATAAATTTATAATGCTTACATTCATCTTTCCAAGTAAATATTCAGAGTTAACTTCTGTCCATATTATGTACTAAGAGTATCAGCAGTATTATCATTATTCAAACCAGCAAGTGTCCAAGTGTAGTCTACATCATGTTCCACACGACTCATGAATAGCTTAGGTTTTGTTGTTCTGGACTTTTTTTATTTTGGACCTGTGTTCTCTCTCCATTGTCTTTCACAGTCTTATTGAACTTGGCAGTATAAAGGTTATGTGGGCTGCATTTTCTCAGTGTCCAATTACATTCAAGGACTTAAGCTCTAACAGCTTATTTTAAAGTATCCTCTAGCTGCAGTAAAACAGTCAAGATCGAAAGCCATAAACATGTAGCAAATAGCCACCATTCTATTTTGTGACATCTTATTTTATCATCTGTTACATGCAAACTTTACACAGTATGCATTAAAAACAGTATAATTTGGTCAGAATATTGTGAAAGCAAAAATTAAAGCACAATTGTAAAATTTTATTTTGGGAAAAATTTAAAGTGAACATAAAAAAATGCCTCTAATAACCACCCATTTATTAAAACATTTATATGATTCTCATAGCCCACTCTAGTTATTGTTCTCTATTTTTGTCGTGGATACAATCACTAGGGCCTATTTTTCTATTCTTTGTTCTAAATAGTCAAATTTCACCAACTTAAATATTAGGTCCTAAACTATCTTCTCTTCCTCTATCCATATTTCTACGTAAGTGTGCTTTTCACAGTCCAACTTGGCTATGCATGTTAGTCATTTAAATGATGCACCACAATTCCCATTTTCCATGTTCACATTCAAACATATGAACTCAGCTCTACCTGTATCTGCTACCTTAACCAAGACTTCTTGCTTTTTTCCTCTTCCCTATATGTTTCTTGAACCAACAAAATCTGCTTTCCATCTTTAATCTGCCACAAATAATAGTCCTCAAATACTATCTCAAACCTGCTCTATATTGCCACTGTTCTCACTCTGTCCAATGAGATTACTAACCCGGCCATTGACAAAAGTGTCTCATTTTCTGCTTCCTTTTTTGTCTTTTATGATTGATTTGCTATCATTTTGTCAAATTTCATTACTCCTCATTCCTTCATTTATGAACCTTGAGTGGTTTCTTATTGCATATAGAGCAAAGTCCAAACTCCACTGCATGGCATAAAATCGATGCTACGTGATCTTACCTCTTGTTATCTTTGTAACTATCTTACCACTCTCTATACTTTTCAAGCACTGGTATTTTCTTACGAAACATCAGATCTATCCTAAAGACCTTTGAAAATGAGGTTGTCATCTCTGCTTATGCAAAGTATTTCTTGCATATTCTTCAGGTTGAAGACAATATGGCATTCACTCAGAGAAATCTATTCTGGGTACCTTAAACTTAGACTTTGCTCATCTCGTTATGTATTTTTTTTCATAAAAATTTCAGAGAGTGATGGTGATTTTTAAATAAAGATTTTTTAATGTGTGGATATGTATGAATTCTGCACTGAACTGTCAGACCCTTTATGTGGGAAAAGGCATACTTGCTGTGTCAATCATTTTATCCATATCAATTAGCCCAGATTTGTCACATAGTATTTTAAACTGTTTCTCAAGAAAACCATGAGACTTTAGCATAATTATCATCTTTAAAAGTTTATTGAATATTGTGGGAGGATTGACAAAACTGGATTGGGCCAGGAGTGGAGACTGATCCAAACATTATTGAGTCAGTGAGACCATAGGACTGTCTGCTCCCTGCCCAGGGAGGGGATGGGGAGTTGCGGAGAAGAAAAATGACCTGATGTGGTGGGAGGGGGAAGGGACCTTGAATAAGGATATACAGGGATGGAAAAAAAAATTCAGAGGGAAAGCAGAACACAAAGTAAATATATGTGTAGCAATCTTATTTGCATTATCACCCTTGATAAGCCATGCATATGATTCTTATCCTCTTTATAGTTATTGTAAACTTTTCAGCATTTTAAATTCATTTTACTGTTTTTTTGATAAATACAAAATAAATAAAGAAAAAAAGTTTATTGAATAAATAAAATATATTTTTCAATATATTAGATAGAAATAAAAGTAGATTTTGCAACCAGAAGCTGCTAGCCTTACTTGGGCCTGATTCTGGCACCCTTTCAGACTTTTGGGTCCATAGGGTAGATACTTAATCTGAAGCTTTTGGTGCTGGGCAATCAGGTAATATCATACCAAGGTCTATAGTCTTGGGCATGAGAGTGACAATAGGCAACAGTTCCATGTCACTTATGAATTTGGTTGTCAACACTCAACCAAGTGGTACTTGTGACCCAACCAGTTGCCTTGGCACTGGTTATTAGGGGCACCATTGTTGTGAGTGTGTGCAGGGTAGGAAGATGAAAAAGGAAGAGGTAGAATGACTTATGAACTGAGAAGAAAGGCAGATCTGGAGAGGTGAGGGTGGTGAGGAACTGACTGATATGAATGACCAGCTGCCCATCTAAGTACAAGAAGATTTCTGAGGCTGGGTATGATCAAGGTCCAGGTTTTGATGCAGGGCCCTGGTACAGTCTGGGGTCCTGTGTTGATATCTGTGACTCCTATCTGTCACTCTGAGACCATCACTGACTGTGCCAATTCCTGGAGTCTTGGCTGCCACCAAGAGCCATATTTGTGTCAAAAGGCATGTTGCTGTGGTGGTCATGCTATTCTTGATGGCCTGCACTGTCATTTGCGGCCACGTTGACATCAGGTCCAAGCTACTGCCTAGGACCATGTCTGAGTTTGTAGTTCTACCACAGCCAAGGTTTGTAGTGATGTCTGTGGCCCACTGTGGTGATATATTTTATATTAAATAAAACAGCCTGGAATATTTGGGGACAGAGCCATCTCTTGTTTGAAAAGAAAAAGAAAAAAAGATAAAAGAGGATATGATAAGATATAAGTGTAGATTTTTTAATCTACTTTTTAAAAGTAATTACTAGCTTTAAATATTTTACATTGGATTGGATTTTTTGCTTATTGTATAGAAATTATATATATTATTAATCAGTTGAGATTAATTTTATTACTATACATATATCTCTATGCTTGTTCAAGGTATTTTCTATACAGTTCATCTAACAATGTAATTCAAATTGCTAGTCCATGAAAGTTATTATTACCAAATATTTAGGATATAGAGTAGTTCAAGTTAGTAGTTACACATTATAATGAAACTTATAGTCATATTAGATATGTTTTCAAGGTCAAATAGAGATATATTTTAGATAAACAGATCTTCTTCAAACACTTCAGAGATTCATAGAGTATGGCATTTAACACATTTTAATAACATGGGTTTTTATTATTTTTATGACAATGAGATCTGTCTGCTCTTGGCAACATCAATCTACTTCAGAGAAGATGATGGACATCAAAAAAACTCCATATTGATTTGACCTTCTTTTGGGCAAAAGTTAGCCCGTGGGCATAAAAGTTCTCTTGCCTTGACTGCTGCCTGTATGATGTTCAAAATGGACAAGCAGGGCACACATAAAAGAAACTGCTGAACCTTGCAAGGTAGAAAGGTCTTTGAGAATATCCTGATTTACAGAGAAGTCTGTTAGACATGCAAGGCCCATAGGCAGAAGATAGATGCTTCAACAATAGAGAAGAACCTTGGGTGACTGCCCAGGCAGCCTGTTGCTTCAAATCTTACATATTTGGGAAGTTACAAACTTGCACATCTTGTTTTCTTAGTATTATTTCCTTCTTGGGTCTCTGAGGGAGTGGAAGATGAGATAGCTATAGTTGTAATTTTCTAGTAACAGATTTAAAAAAGAAACTCACTTAGAGGTTAAAAAGTATAAGTTTCAGAGACATCACAGGATAGTTTCAGTTAGTAATACAAGTTAGAAAGTGAATTAGATATAATCTTTTGAATTCACCAAAGTATGAAAATTAATGGAATATTTTCTTTGAATTTGTCAGTTGTTAACATACTGGACATTAAATATATAATTATGATTTGTATATATTGTATAAAATTATTGAACATATTGTAAATGTTTTTTCTTATGTTAGATATAAACTTTTTATTTTTACATTAAAAGGAATATGTGGTAATATATTTTATACTTAATAGGCTACATTCCCACCAAAGGCTACATAGATGCCTGGGGTCTGGGCTGCAACCTATGGCCATAAGGTCATCTGAGGTCCATGCTGTTACCAGGGAGATCTTGATCTGAGAGGCCTAAGCTATCACTCTGGGCCACAGTGTCATCTGGGCTACTACAGTGTGTAATAGCTGGGTCTATATTCCTATAGCACTGAGGGTCAAAATTGATGTCCTGGGTTTTTGTTTTAACCATGGACCATGCAGATGAACAGGGTATGGTTGGACACCTTGGTCCATGTCATTTTATGATGACCATGGCATGGCCAGGGCATACTGATCTGGGAGGCAGGGGCTGCCACTTGGAGCCATGGAGACATCCAGGCCTGAAATACTACCAAACACTATGTCTGGGTCTGTGGTCTTACTGCAGCTAGGGTCTGTGGTGATGTCCATGGTCCATGTTAGCACAGGAGTCATTGGAACCATTCTGTGCTGAGCTAGACCTGCATTTCACTAGCTCTGGAATAGCTGACCTTAAAGGCTTAAGAGCAACAAAGTTGACCTGTCTCCCTTCCCTCATCTATCATACAGTGGCATGGGTAAAGGAAAGATGTCCTCTCCCCACTGTCCCTTGGTACCTGTGGCAAGAGAGTTGGCCCTGGGGATGTGATAGTAAGAGAATTAGCTATGTCCCACACTAGCTTCAGTACAGAGGAGAGTGGGCTCTGCACCCTGCCTGGGCAGCACACTAGAGCTGATCCTATTGTTAAGGTTGCAGATAAGCCAGTCCTACAGGCATGAGAGCAGGAGGACTAACCTCATCCCATCTCATATGCCCCATACAGCAATGGGAAAGAGAGCCTTGTATCTTGCTTGGGCAAAGCAGTAAAGGGGACCAGGATCTGAGGGTAGGAGAACTAGCCCTGCTCCTTGCTGTAGGCTGCATTGAGTGAGCTATCCGAGGCAGTGTAGGGGAGTTCATTTGGGTAGTGATGATGAGGAAAATTTTGGAAATTTCGCAGCCCAGTTACCACCCAGGCCCAGAACCAGCACTATGAGTTGGCCCACTCTAACCTCCACCAAATCTAGAAACTGTTGGTGCAAGTGAAGGGTATAAACCTACAGTTCCCAAACAGCAGAATCTCAATGACACAGGATAGCAACAGCATATTCAAGAGGAGTCCCATGACAGCTTATTTTGAGTGACGTAGCAGAAACCAGAGGCCTCTAGCCAGACCACTGACCCCTGGCAATGAACACTTGAAAGTAAAAATGAATGGACTAAAGGATAAATTATGTGTTTCAATAAGACATACTACAGCCTCCACAACAGCTGCCGCCTTCTTCTTCTTCTTCTTCTTCTTCTTCTTCTTCTTCTTCTTCTTCTTCTTCTTCTTCTTCTCTTCCTCCTCCTCCTCTTCCTCCATTTTTGTTTCTGTTTTTTCGTTTATTTGTTTCGTTTCAGTTTTCTTTATATCTTTTAAATCTGGATTTGTTTTGGGAGGGTGGATTGAAAGGGCAATTGGCAGGTGCTAGGGGCAAGGAGATAAGTGGGATCAAAATACATAATGTGAGAGTCACAAAAAGTCAATAAAAGCTAAAATGAATAGATTTTAACTGTAAATACCATATAAATTAATTATTTGTGTAATATCTGTTTTTAATTAGCTTAATATAAACATTCTGAAGCAAGCATAGGGAATAGCTTATCACACTGCGACTCCACTTGTTATGGGCTATGCGCACATCATTTACTAACTGAATTCCTTAGTTACTTGCACTATGAATACAGACCCCTCACCAAAGAAAGCAGCTAAAATCCTAGTACTCAGAGCCCCACATCTAACATCAAGCTGTATGTGCCCACTTTAAATAATGAATATAAGATACTCCCCTTAATAATCCCTCTCACATTCAGACTAGAAGACAATGCCTTATCTATCCTAAACATGTTTGGGGTGATTTTTACAATAAGGGAAACTGTGTCCTCTATGTCAGCTCTTTTGTCATCTTATGGATATGCATAATAAGGCATTCATATGTCTCAAATCAGATGCATTCAAGAAAGGCACATGCACAACAGTGAAGTGACTATATAAATTAAATCTATAAATCAAAGGTAGAGAACCACCCAAATTATACCCATAATAACCAAATTTCTTTTTTTGAACACATCAAAAAAAATTTTATTATCATCAAAAAATAATCTGAGTTCTTAGTACCTTCATTCATGTGACACATTGCTTCTCTTGACAGCACAGTTCTTTCTAGACTTCCCTATCTTAACTCTTCACTTTTAACAGTTCCATGCTATTTTGAAACCATTGTGAACTTTATTGCAATTCCAAGATCTTTATCTCATGGCCCAGAATTTAACTTTTGATTACAATGCTTCAATATTTATGCAGTGCAAAAGATTATGTTTCTATGTCATAAATATATACATTTTAGACAGGGGATCATGCAGTCCATCTATTTTGTGCTGAACTCTTGGTATTGGTACTAATGGGTTCTAAAGGAAAAGCAGGTATTGTCTTCTCTCATGCACCCAGTATTGAGCCTATAAACCTCCAGTGGATAATGCTCAATCTATAGTCATACAGATAAAGTTGATAAAAATCAATAGGTCACAATAAAACAAAGACATGGATGTAAGAGAAGGACTTTGAAGGAGAGTGGATGATATATGTGGGGAGAAGAGAGGATGGGTGGAAGACTAATCAGTATGCATTATAAATGTGCAACATTGCCAAAGGAAAAAATAATAAATAAAAATAAAGTAAAATAACAGCACTCAAAAAATTCTCTAAATATTCTCAATGAGTCAAAATCTTTTATAACATCCTAAGAAAGATTCATTACTATTATAGTATAATAAAATCTGATATTGATGTACATCAAGTAGGGGCCTAAATCAGGGATTGAAATATATGATGAATTATGGATGTGTTGTCCAGAAAAATGTAAACTGCAAAGATGAGTGGTCTTTTGCAGATGATTATGGGTTCATCAGTGGCTGTGGTTTCTCCAGGTATTCCCCAGTAACATCAGAACAAGGGCAATTCTTGTAGAAGAGGGCAGCTGTGAGTCACTCATCATAAACAGTTGGCATCAAATGATGAGAACATTTACTCGGTAAATGAAAAGATACTTAGAATACCATTGTATGTGTCCTTCTCTGTAAAAATAATGGCAATTCTATAACAAGATTATTATCTCCAATGAAAATTAGATGATGATGAAAATAAGTTAATAATTTAAATAAAAAAGTTTAAGAAAAAAAGTCTACAAAGGAGATTACTAGGAACAGGGATAAGGACTGCCATTCAGAAATCCAATTCCTTCCTCAGTTGATCCTGCTTGTTATTTACATAATGAGATTCAAGTAGAATGGAAAAGGTACCAGTTGTGACACAAAATGACCAGTGACCCCTCCTTAAGGCAAGTAAAGAGATTATTTGGGAAAGAATGTGAAGGATTCATAATATAATTGTAAAAGATCTGTTGGAATACTATTGAAATAATCCTATGAGCCCTGGAAATAACACTGGCCATCATCTTTTTGGTGTTTACTATTTGCTAATCATTGTGTCCAAAGCTTTAAATACTTTTGTATCTTCTATTATCTCTATACCATGATGGAATGGGCATTGCTATTAGTCTCATAGGTGTAAACAACCGAGAAATTTGTTTTGTCCAAGCAAAGAAAAAATTCAGAATAATTGGATCTGAACCCAGAGTAGCTTGATATTGGATTCTGTGTTACTTTCTGTTACTGACAAAAAAAAAAGGTAAGCCTTCTAATTGTGTAACAAACTTTATAGGAGCAAGAATAAATATGGCAAAGTAGACAGAGAAAAACCCATGAGGCCTCAGCCTTACACAAAGACAACCAAGGAATGCTGAGCATGGCAGAAAAATTCTTTTCCTACGAAGAGCCCTTCAATTGGTTGACCAAATACCAAAGGGTCAGCCCTGAGATATGCATGTGAAAGGTATGGGAAATATATGTATATACATATATATCATACACATATATATATATATATACCTGTAGAATAATTTAAAGAAAGGCCATGTATTTGACAGACAGATCAGAATGAGAATGTTGAGAGGGTATAAAGAGTGAGGGAGAGTTGATGTAATTATAACCTTGAAACTAAAATAAAAATAAAAAACAAAAATATGATTTTACCTAAAATCATATTTCATATCTTTCATAAAAGAGAAAACAAAATGTGCTGATCCCAGAAAATGCCTTCATTTGAAGGTATTGTCAGTTTGATAGTATAAAATTAAGAAACTTTAAGAGTTGACTTGGCCAAAGAGCTAGGCCCTCATGAATGTGATTAAGCCATTATAATAGAGATCTTACTCATTGTATAGTGGTTTGTCTGCCTCTTGTCATCTATCTTGTATAAATACACAGGTGCTTTCTTCTTTCTAGAGTATTCAGTTCTGTACAGAAAACTCTGTCTAATAACTAGCACTTTGGTTGGTAACTCTCATTATAAATTGTATGACCTAACCTATGTCTTCCCAGACAATACTCAACCAGAATAGATATTTTTAAAGAAAACTGATTGTTGTAAAATAATATTTTAAGCATGTAAAAATGAGTTACATTGGTTTTTGCTGTGGAATATTACTTTAACTGTTTAAAGGTGGTTTACTTTAGTCTATGCTACATTTGTTTAATTGTATAAAGATGTGATGCATTTGTTTAACCTTGCCTGCCCAAGGCACTTGATTGTTCTAATAAAAAGCAGAATGGGCAATAGCTATACAGGAGACAGACTGGCAGGGCTGGTGGCAGAAAGAATAAATAGGAGGATAAATTTAGGCTTGGAAAGGAAAAAGAACAAAAGAAGGAGGTAGAGAGAAATAGGGACAAGCCTGTGCAAGAAGGCAGGCAGACATAAAGAAGCAGTGAAAGTAAGATATTAAGCTATGAGAAAGGTGGTAAACCCTGAGGCAAAAGGTAAAGAGAATCAGGTTAATGAAGTTAAAAGAGTTAGCTAGAAATGTGCTGAAACTAGGGCAAACATTCAAAATTAATAAGTCTCCATGTCGTGATTTGGAAGCTGGTAGGTGGTTCAAAGGAAAAGAGCCTGGTACAATGACTACAATTAAAACTTTATTTTTAAAGTCACTGAGCCTTCTGATGATTCCAGAGCAGAAGTCTCATATACTGAATGAAGGCTTACACTTAGGAGAAGATGTCCAGCTGCTGAAAGTCTGTAATATCCCGTGTCTGGGTTTAAAGGTCTATCTTTTGACTGTGTCTCAGATCAGAGAAGTTTCAACAGAACTTTGTGTGGCTTCTATTACAGCAGAATAATTCCAGTTCATGACATTTCTTCCTGACTTTGTCACTTTCCACAGGCCCCACCTCTAGATGTCACCACGTATCAGAACAAATGTATTTAAACAATTAAACTTGGAAGAAAGATATTTGATCCACAATACTCTGACTGTAGGAAAAATAAAAAAAGATTTAAAGCATTATTATTTTATATAAAATTTAAAAAAACTAGATACATTATGAAGTAATTAGAAAAGAAAAAATGTCTGTTTAACTCTAAATGTGGGTTTCTGTCAACAAATAATGAAGCATAAATTTATAACACAAGAAAAAGTATCTTGAAATATGTAATATGCTATAAAATATCTTGCACTTTTAAGGCTAAAATCTCAGATATTCCAAAAATATTTAAAGGGAAGAGTTTCATAATTATGGCAAATCTATTTCTTTTATAAATTAAAATTTAAGGGCTGTTGCCACAAGATGCTTGTATATACAGATCTAATATTAAATAACAAAGAATTAAGGAGAAAAGAACTTACAACATTAGAGGGATATCTTACTCTCAAAATATGCTTGGGAAGCTCATAGGACGAGGATAGAGAAAGGGGATGATGTGCAGTCCTGCTGTCTGTAAAAGTTAGGATCCCCTGGAGCTTTCTTCTGCACAAAAGATGATTCATAATTGCAAAGCCTGCTGCCGAGGGACACGAACTGCTGAAAGGGTAGGGCACATGCCAGTGTATAAGGAAGAGAAAGGGTATGAAGAAAGAAAACAAGGAGATTCTCAATTCTGAGATCCACTGGAGTGTGTGTGCTCTTTTCCAAATGAAAACTGGGAGGTATTTTACTCTCCTTCTTTAAAGCAGTTTTGCCTTGTACCTGGGACTAGCTTGACATTAGGATCTTCTTGCCTCACTTTGGTAAGTATTTGGATTAACAAGTGCATATCATGTCATATGGTCCTGATTTAACTAGTTCATTTCCAATGTCTGTAAAAAAAAAAATCAAAATTGATATGGAAATCAGAAGCAATGAGTTTAAAGGGAACATGACATTCATGTCTTCTTAGATTTCTGAATTATCTGATGTAGTCTGTAAATAAAACTGCTTGTAAAAATATCTATATAATTTTAAACTTCTAAGCCAAGTGTGGCAGCTCAGACTTTCAATTGTGAGGCAAGGATGAGCAAAGTTCAAGGCCAACCAGAGATACAGAATGTATTTTGAGATGGCTTGGGCTACAGAGATTGAAAAAAAAATAGCATAATAGGTGCAATTCAAACAGTACAATGATAAAGGGAGTTTTCAAACTATTTAGAAAACTTAAATGTTCAGAGGCTGTTGAAACAGAACAAAGTAAAAAAGAGAAGGCCACTCCATGCTAATGATTTACCTGTTACAATTTTATGAGCAGGTTACCTGGAAACCTAATGTTATGCATGTATGTACATGTGTGCGTGTGTGTGTGTGTGTGTGTGTGTGTGTGTGTATGTGTGTGTATTACAGCCAGTGCTTTGAAAACAGCTAATAGAGGCAAGCTATTAAAAATAATATATAAGCCTGAACAATTTTAAGCAATCGGGTACAAGTAAAAAAAAAAAGAAAAATATCATCTGTTCAAATATAACTGAATTATCAAAATTTTGAACAATATTTTGTCTCCAGAGGACATTTTGAGTAGAGGATAATATTCTTTTAACAATTGACTCAGAAATTCAAAGAGATCCTAGATCAGAAGTATCATTTTAAAAAATTCTCTGGTACACTGATGCCATTCTATTGCATAGTATATTTTTGGACCATAAATACCTTTGAATATTACCTATAAACATGAAGATATAAAGGTTGAGACATGCACAGCCCTGGAATTGCTCATTACAAAGAGTCTACTATAATGAGGAAAAGCAGAATTTAGTCTGTTCATATATCTGCTCAACTCAAATCTAAAAATCTCAGAAAAAAAGTATTGACAAAATTACAAAATTTCCTTTACAGAAATATATCTTTTAAAGAGAATATATTTTCATTTTTGACAGTTGAATTTTTCTTTTGGGGGGGAATCCTCACAGTGGAAGTTGTGTTTCTGCCTCTTTTGCCAGCTCTTGAGACTCTTTTCCTCCTATTGGGCTGCCTTGTCCAGCCTGTATATGAGGGCATTTGCCTTGTCTTATAGTATCTCATTGTCATGTATGCTTGTTCCTCTCTTGGAGGCCCATTATTTTTTGAAGGAAAATGTAGAGGGAGTAGATCTGGGGGATGAGAACTGGTGTAAGGAATTTGGGAGGAGTAGAGAGGGGGAAAATTGTGATGGAGATGTATAAGAAAAAAATCTTTTTACAAAAGAAATAATATAGTGTTATAAATGAAAAAAAGGAAATGAAGAAAGATTAAAGGTGGAGAGGTATGGGGAGCTAGGGCAAAGGGAAAATATGTGGAGGGATAAATAACACTAAACACTTTTTGAAAACTCATATTAAAGCTTACTATTCTAGTAGGTTCTTAAAGTATATAAAAGTGATTTAAATAGGATCACTTTATAAACTGGGAGATAATGCCCCAACTAGAAACTGTATGTTACCAAGTAATTCCCCAGTATCAGAAATGGGCTAATCTAGTTGAGGCATGGACTAAACATTAAAAGTTATTGCCACTGCTTTTAATACCCCTCCAATATGACAGTAAGGCATTATTTCTCATTTATGTAGGTCATTGAACAAGTAAAAATCAAACTGTTGCCTACTAGAAATTTCAATGCTACTAATTTGTATTTATAGTGCTGAAAGGTATGACACCAGAGGATGAAAATAGTCATCAATATTATATAGCTACAGACCCTGCAACCTAAAGCAGTAACCTGCCTCCAAGATGTACTGATGCCACAGTGGCACAAATGCTATGTGAGAAAACAACCACTTTTTAAAAAAGATTAATTTAAGGGTCACCTCATATAATACAACACACACTTCACATTGTTAATGAGACCAAGAACATGAGAATAAATAGGTTATGGCCACCAATTGGAAACTTATTACTACTTGGCTAAATAAACATAGCAAAAAAGAGAGACTGATAATGACACGTGGTTATACCCATAGATCAATGAATCATTAAATCACCACTGAGAGGCTAATTGCAATAGATGTTTACTATCAGAAACCTACAAATGAACTCTGCCTAGACAGTGAGCAACCAAGAAGTACTCAGCCTTGAATGGGATGTCTTTAACAAACCACTTTCCTCTAGACCTATGAATTATGCAGAAGAGAAGGGGGAAAGATTGTAATATCCAGATGCAGTATATGATCTCCAGAAAACAGCAGTTTCCAGACACAAGGTGAAATAATATGTACTCACACACTATGATAGCATGCACAAGACTTGTGCAAATTTAAGTCAGAGAAAATTTCATCATAGAGAAAGATGATGAGGAGGAGGGAGGTAGTAAGCAGACAAGGAGGGATTGAGAGGGGGAAGGGAAGGAGAACAAGGGGATATAGGGGAAAAAAAGACTTTGTTTTCTACAAATAAATAAATAAATAAATAAATAAATAAATAAATAAATAAATACTCCACACACTAATCAAAATGTTATTTGAATTTCGTAACTGTTAGGCAAAGGAAAATATACTTTTTTTTCAATAAAGTGACAATAGTTATACCAACTGTACTCCAGGGCAGGATTTATTTTATGTTCATGTTTAACCAACACAAAACAAAGGCCATGTTTAATTGTATGTCTTTTATTTATTTATTTATTTTGTCTTTTTTGTTATGGTTTGTTGCTATTGTCTCTGTTTTGTTGTCGTTTTGTTTTTCAGAGGGTAATTTTTGAGAGCGAAAGAGAAGCAAATATAGTGTTAAAAAATAAACTCACCCATTCCCCATGCATTTTGTAATTCTCTTTTCATATTTTTATATTATGCTATACAGTAATTTCCTAACTGTTGCTAAGAGAAAAACAGTTTACATTACTTGAAACATATATTAATCAGTATATAGTTTTCATGATTATTATTTTTTAGCTTTTTTCAAAACATTGATTTTTAAAATGTCTGTACCAATAATTCATTGCATAAATTGTATTTAGCTATTTGATGAATTTCTATGAAGTCAATTTGAAAACTATTAAAATTGACATTAAAATAAATTATATACATTTATAATTTTTATCAAATGATTCCATCATATTTACAATTACATAGCTCAGTATTTCACAAAATCAGCACATTTTTAATCATTTACTCTGTAAAATGTCTTGTGGGATGGTGACTGTGGTACTGAAATGTAAATCTATATTTTCTATTTTTGCTTTTAACTCTATAAAGATGTAGTAGTTCAATTACCTTTTAATTATAAATGTTTATAGTTATTAAATTATTTTGTAAGGAAAGGAAATACTAGCAGAGAAAGCTATCACACATAAAACAAAAGGTTTTACACAACAATCATCATATAATATAAAATTTATATCACATACTTTTCATAGCCTATAAGAATGGATTTTATTCATTAGTTGATTATTTTATCTAAACAATCCTATTAACTTCATATTATTTTAAGTATTATTTTTTTAGGAATTTAAGGTAAAATTCTGTTAACATGACAATCTTATAAACTAAAAAATATTTTTATTTGTGTTTTATAAGTAAATAATTTAGATGTTCAAGGGATTCTGTGCTTTCAATTGACTTACATGGGTATACTGCTGTACTTAGATTTAAAAATAACATATAGTAGTAAAAAACTTAATTGTTATGTTACAAATAAAAACTGTTTCCGAATATATAAAATGATTCTACGCAGCAAGGTATAGTGTCACATGTCTTTAATCTCAGCACTCAGGAGGCATGGGCAGGTGGATCTGCATGAGTTCAAGTCTAGCCTGGTCTACATGGTGAATTCCAGAATAGTGAGGTTCTGTCTTAATGCTCCACACCTCTGCCCCTCCCCCGAAAATAAATTAAAATGATTGTAATAATTCCCCCAAGGAATCAAAACTGAAATTTGGCAGTTTCTTTTATTTAGAAAGACTAAATAGAAAAATAAGACACATTTTTCAAATGGATCAGCTGAGCATTGATATTCAGACTGTTCACAATTTCTCTAATTTGCTTTATAATTTTCAGTTTGGGAATATCAATACAAAACACATAAAAATTCTTAAATAATGCTGAACATAGAGAAAATGTTAGATAGTAACAATAGGAAATTTGGTCACTTATAGCTTTAATGAGAATACTAGACAGGGGTCCAAGATGTGAGAATTAACAAATGTGAAGGAAATATACATCCAGCACTGCAAATCATTCTTGATTAAGAACTATTAGAAATGGGTCATCAACAAGATATTTTACCCTAACCACATAATGGTAGTTAAGTCTACGAAGAATGTTAATAAAAATAGACTCTCTTTAAAGGCAGCATGCCCCTGGGACAGAAGCTATTTCTAGTGGTTCTAAGAGGAACTGAGACCATTATGAAGCATTAAACGTTGGGTTTTGGTACATTAAACAAGCAACTGGATTTCATTTACTTTCAGACAGGAGTTTCATTAACCTGTTAATGTTTACTCATGTCATATCCTTAACAGACTTAAAGTAGCTAAGGTTCTATTGAATCTATATTCTTCAAGAAACTTAACCACATATTCATTTGTGAAAAAAGTGAGTAACATTTTTTTTTCTATCTAATTTTAATTCTCTAATTACTCTTTCAGCTTTTTTCCCTTTAGACATTCATCACATTGTCCTCACTCTGTATTCTCTAAAAGATTTCAAATTTTCTTGTGTTTTGAAAAATAATGAAAATTTGCATAATAATTGTGGACACTAACATAGTCAAAGGTGTTACATTCAAACCTGTGTGTATGCTACTTCACTTAATTCTAACAACCAATTTATGACATCTTCCCTGTTTTGTAGTAGATTTTAGCTTTGACCTGCAGATCTGGCATCACAATCCACCATCCTCCACTAGCACTACTCTTAAAATTCTGTTTAAAGAGGAAGCATTCTCATTAAATCAGGGTCGACCCTTACATGCTTCTGCTGTTTTGCAAAATAATTTCCACTCCATAGTTGATTTCAGAAAGCTGAACTCATCATTAAAGGCTGGGTTTTGTTTTATTTTTAGGTATATATTATTATAATAATAAAAGGTAAACTTAAAACTTAATGGGAAAAACAAAATGGGAGGGTGGGGAGGATCATTGTAAAAATGACCTCTGCATTGGTAACGTTTGTCTATCGCATTGCTTTGTCTCAGAGCAGAGTTGAAAGAAGTAAATCTTGTAAACATTCTTCTTGATTTCTGATATTATTTGTATTGTTAGAATTCCTTTCCTGTAAATTTCAGATTAAACAGGTCAGAATATATTGCTAATTTTAAAATTTAATATCAGCTCATTTATAATAAGTTCAGTCATAAAAAGGCAATGCCATTAACATGAATTCTAGCAAGATACAATAAAGACCTGCTAATTACCACTTACCACCACTCCCTTTAAGTAAAAGTATTATTCTTTTTTGACATTAGTGTCTAAATATGAAACAATTTAAAGATATGTTACCTATTTGTGTGATTTGCAATTTGTAAGATAGTGGTATATATATATCAAGAGCCAAGCTGCCACCTCAAGCTCACTGCTCTATTCATATGTAGATCTCAATAGAGCAAGAACAACAGATGGGAAGTTTAAGGTCTGTTTACTTCTATCCAGACTTTGATATGCAAATTACTGTTCTGAAAGAATGTGAAATGGACTGACCAGCAAATCCTAAGAGAATTTCCTTAAAGAAAGAAGGAAAGGGGAGGAAAAGGGAGGAAGGGATGAGGTGAGATTGACAATGTGGTGAAGGATACACTTTTTCAATCTGGTTTTCTGTATGACATAACAAAATATAAAATATTGCCACTGTTGTAATGCACAAAAATAAGATCTGGACACAATAATACAAAAGATTCATTTGTTAATTTTATAGATTGATTCTTTATTCAGAGTGATATTTGCCTTTATACATAATTGAATTTTATAACCCCTCAGCAAGAAAAATGAGATATTTTCTTGAAATTTTTATAGAAGTGGATATAAATGGAAATTAGCTTAAAAGAAATATTGTAAAGCCATAAAAATAATCAGAAGGATTTACTTCTTAACTTTATGTAATATTAAGTTTTAAAATATACTTTCTGTTATTCTTCAAAAAGAGCAAAATAGTTTTCAGTGTTAGTAGCTTATGCTATAGCTAACAATTTACCAAGTAACTACAAACATAGTAAACTCAAATATGCAGAGCATATTAGAAAACTCATTAGTGGACTTTAAACAAAAAATAAAGCATACCCAAGGTGCAAACCACAACCACTGAACAGCTTGGGATCTGAAGCACCTTAGAGCCCATGCCCTCCAGAGAAACACCTGACCCAGTCTTGATGTTAGGATGAGGAAAGCAGACTTGCCTAGAGTGGATGCTGAACTAAGCAAACTTGGGACCTTGGGATCTCCTGCCCTTGCTGGGGAAAAGATAAGGAGATGGGGAGAAGAAAGAGTGACTGTGAGAGGCAGGAGGGGAAAGGTGTTTGAACAAGGGGATACATGGATAAAAAGTGAGACTTTATTCAGAAAGAAAAAAAAAGAAAAATTATAATATAAGAATAAATTGCTTGCAATATAAATTATGCTTTGGCTAGAGAAAACTGTTGTTCAAATGAAATTCCTTACTGGAAAATATATTTAAAGGCAAAACAAAACTGAAGAATATTTAAGACATTCACTATAAAAACTGTCAAAAGTTTTAAAGGTCAATCTTTTGGCATAATTTTGTCTCACAATGGTAAAGCACAAGGGTAACTAATCACTGGTGAGATAAATATAGAAAAGACTGTAAATCATTTAATATAAAATACTCTCACGTACACATATTTATAACTATATATAACTAATATATATGTTAATGCTCATAGAGATAAGTGCCAAATGGGATTTCCTCACAGCTTAGCATTGTCACTAACAGTGTACTGTTGTGTCATAGGCTTTCATCAGAAATGATGAATCAGCATTCTCCAGGTTCATAGACTCTGTGAAGCTTACCTATATAAACATAAACATGACAGGGATGTTCTTTAGGTAACCTGAGATCTGTTCATTGAATTTCCCACATATTTTAAGCTGTCAAAAGAAATATCATCAGTTGGTTCTCAACATTCTATCAAAGGCTTCTGGTTAGAGGCTCCATCACCTTTGTGTGCTGTTCTTCTAATACTCTTAGAAGCAGGGAAGAAAAGCTAGTTACTGAAGGTATGCCTCAGAAGAAGCTGGTAAACCTGGACCCATCTTCTCTTTTTTTCTTTCTGTTTCCTAACTATTAGGAGAAGTAATAATCCTCTGGCACACACTATTTTGTACATTGCCACTAATGCTTTAAGCAATGAGGATTGGAAACCTCTGAAACTGTGAGTTAAATCTCTCATACTTAGAGCTTTACTATTTCTTATATGTTTGCATAGCAGTGAAAAGCCTATAAATATTGTGTTCCCTTCAATATAATAAGCCAGCTTTATTCTCTTTCTCAGTATGTTTGGAAACCAAATGTTTTATGAAAGCAATGTTCATAATACATAAATGTGTCTACTCCCTTACATTTATTGGATAAAGCAAGGTTGTGAACAATCCTTGATCTAGATGAATGAGAAGAAGGCCATGGTGCTTATAGTGGCTTGCTCACACACAAGAAAGAGGTACCCTAGTGGCAGCCTTCGATGGGCTTTAATGAATAAGGCATGAAATATGTGAAGCTGAGCTTTGCTTGATCTTTCCTAGTGATCACATGAACTGGATCACCTCTTAACACCAAAGGAATTGATTCAGACTACATAGAACATTCATGCATACATTGCTGGGCCAGTGTGGCATATGCATATTGAGACGAATATCACAAAGAAACAAAAAACAGCAACAACAAGAAGAAAATAAAATTCACAGCTATACTGAGTCGGGTCAGAAGACATTTGCTGCTCTAGGCACATCATGTCCTTGCCAGACGAAGCTGGCTTCTAGATGTGGGAGTGAGAAATATCTGAAAGTCCACCTACACCTTAATATTTCTAATGCTATGAGAGCTGTCATCACAGATGGTAAATGTAGAGAATGATTGGGATTAAATTTATGATTGACATTTTCAAATAAACTAGGAAAAGAATAAACTAAAAGCCCAAGCAGCTAGAAAAGTTCTGGCATTTGTCCAAGAAAAATCAAGAAGATGCCACCTGGTAAGAAAAAAAGAAAGTTAGAAATTTCACTAAAAGATAGCTAGCTGGAGGCATTGATTGGGAAAGAGCTAAAATGATTTATTAAAATAATATGTTTTCACTCCTTAAGAAATTAGTTATTTCATTTCGTGATACATTTAGAAAAAATAAATCATACAAATTATGTATCTTCCCCCAAGACTCTAGTTTTTATTTATTTATTTATTTTTTAATGGTATTCCTGAGTGTGTGAATGATGGGGTATCTGTATCTATAGCTGTTTCCTATTTCTTTTTTTTTTTTGGCTCTTTTTATTGTCTGTTTTGTCCTATTCTAATGTGTTTGTGTTTTATCTCATTTCTTTCTTTCTTTCTTTCTTTTTTTGTGCTTTCCCTTAGAAGTCTATTTTTTTTCTAATGAGAGACAGAAAGGAGGTTGATCTGGATTGGGGGAATACTGGGAAAAATAGAGAAAGGAATCCATAATCAGGACACAGTATATAAGAAAAAATGTATATTTTAAATAAAAAAAGAAAAGAAAAATGTAAGCCAGAATTCTGAACCCAGTTTATGTTATTAGTTTCTGTGTTATACAAACTATTTATACATTTTATTTTAAAAAGAAATGAAAAGCCTATAAATATTATGTACCAAACACAGAAATGATTATGTCCTGTCAATTGCAGGAATGCATTCCATCACAGATATGCTCTAAGTAATTCACATATGCCAAACAAAATTCTATGCATAATGAACTTAATGGTGAATTAAGAAAGCCAGACATGTTTTTGATTCTGTATAATTATGTTACTCTTGGAATAAAATATGCCTGAGAAAGGTGTTTCTGAAACAAATGTTGGTAAAAATATTTTGAATAATGAAAATCAGCCATGTGATAAACAGGATGGCAAGAAAGTGAGCAAGTTGTTACATATTGGACTGTGAACCTAGAAAAACATAGGTTGAAATTCTATTCCACCATGTTAATTTATTTAGAAATTGAAGCATTATGGTAATTAAAATACATGATGCAATAAGAATGAATCATAACACAATCCTAGAGGAATGATATTCTTATAGAAAGAAATAGTTACTATAACTACAACTGAGTATCCACAAAGAAAATTTTGTGTGACAAATTACATCGAAGAAAGCAAAGGGCAAACCAGGGGGATTTTTGAGATTTTTTTTTATTATTTTTGAACAATACTTTTATTTGTTATTTGGTGATTTTACATCATGCACCACATCAAACTCAGTTATCAGTCCTCTCAGTTTCATACCCACTCTTATGAACTCCTCATTTATAAAAAAAGACCATTCATGCTACTCATTTACTTTCTGGAGCATAATTAAACTCCCTATGGCCAGACCCTTCCACAAAACAAGTCCTTCCCTCCCACACCCCTGTCAGAGGTCATCAATGAAGAAGTGAAGCACGGTGTCATTTAGCTCTGTTCTAGCTTTGAGCTCTTGTATACAATGACATCTTTTTTTTTAATCCACTAATGAATGAGTATATCCTCTGCTTATCTTTCTGCATTTGTGATACCTCTCTCAGGAGGATATTCTCCATATCCATGCATTTGTCTGCCAATTTTAGGATATCATTTTCTTACTGCTGAGTAGTACTCCACTGTATAGATGTACCACAGTTTGTTAATCCATTCTTCAAATTATATTAGTGAGCTACAGTATTAAAAACAGCTTAGTACTGTCATAAAAACAGACTTGTAGATCAATGGAATAGAATTGAAGACCTCGACATTAACTCAAAAACCTATGAACACCTGATTTTTGACAAAGAAGCCAAAAATATTTGATGGACAAAAGATAGTATCTTCAACAAATGGTGCTGGCATAACTGGATGGTAGTGAGTAGAAAAATGCAAATAGATCCTAACCTGTCATCCTGCACACAACTGAAATCCAAGTGGATCAAAGACCTCAACATAAACCCAGCTACACTGAATTTCATAGAAAAGAAAGTGGGAAATACCCTCTAATGCATTAGCACAGGTGACCACTTCCTAAATATAATACCAGTTGCACAGACTCTAAGAACAACAATCAGTAAGTGGGACCTCCTGAAACTGAGAAGCTTCTGTAAGGTCAATGACACAGTCGATAAGACAATATGACAGTCTATAGAATGGGAAAAGATTTTTTACCAACTCTACAAGCGACAGAGGATTGATCTCTAAAATATATAGAGAACTCAAGAAACTAGAGCCCAAAACCTCGAATAACCCAATTAAAAAATAGGGTTCAGAACCAAAAAGGAAATTCTCAGCAAAAAAATTACAAATGACTGAAAAGCACTTGAAAAAAGTGTGTAGTATCTTTAGACTTCAGAGAAATGTGAACCAAAACAACTTTGAGATACACCTGACACGTGTCAGAATGGCTAAGATTAAAAAAACAGATGACAATCTATGCCAGGGTGAATTTTTATTAGGAGCTAATCCTACTATTACATTGATCTTGACCTCTCAGACTCCAGAAGGTTGAGGAAACAGATTCTTGTTAAATGTTCATTTTGTGGAATTGGTTATGGCAGCTGTAGTAAACTAGTACTTCTGGGTAGATAGTATAATTATATCAGAGAAAGAATCCTATGTAAGGAACTTAAGGAAGAAGCTTGAAAAGTTTTCAAGAACAGAGTAACAGGAACAGGAATATAGTCATAGGGAGTAAGAGAGGTTTGGAAAACAGGGAAATTGGAGAATTCAGCAAGGGCTTGATCATATTGAGAGACAGGGGTTACTAAGATGTGATGATGAAATAAGATTTTATTTAAAGATAGTAAAAGACATCATCCAATTTTCTTGGAGAGCAGTCGGTTAACTATAGATGTGAAGGTGATATTATTCAAACTGAGCTCCATCTGTGAGGTTAATAATTCTTAAGAAGAGGACATGGTTAGGAATACATTTGGAAGGTGTGACCTATACAACCTGCAGATGAATTAATGACATGCAAGTTCACTTACCTGTGTGCTAGTCCTGCATTAAGTATATTCATTTCTACTTGTAAGACAGTGGTCCTAAGAATCATTTAGAAATGTATAATGAGAAGTTTTATTGACAGTGATATAAGCATGAATTCAGGGGATTATACTTAATCTACATAAGGGAAAAACTTAAAATTCTTGTGAAATAGTATGTCTTAATATGTGTAAATCAAATACCAATAGTGCAAATGTTCTAGTTTCATTTTTGTTGTAGTTGTAAAATATTCTGACTAAAAGCAACAGGGTGAATATATTAGTTAAAACTCAAATTCACAGCCCATCATTGAATAAAGTCCAGGCAGTACCTTGAAAGCAGCCCTACACTGTATTGGACACAGTATTATATCCAAAGAAGGAACTGACATAAGTGTCAAGAAGTATACAAGAAATCATAGAGTCTGGATTTTTTTGAGCTGACTCACACACCATCTTGCACATACTTTAGTTACTCAGTTCAGGACACCCTACCTAGAAGTGGTGCCACCCACAGTAAAGACAAAGTCCCAGAGATAAATCCACAGGCCATATCAATTTAAACATTCTCAGTTGAGACTCTTTTCTCAGAGAACTGTAGATTATCATTTTGATAGTAAAATTAACCAGCAAAGTAAGTACAATAACTTTTTAACCACAGACAAACTAGAACTAGCTTAATTGACTTTATTGAACAAGTATGGATCTAAGATCTAATTACGTGAATACTTTGTGTGTGTGTGTGTGTGTGTGTGTGTGTGTGTGTGTGTGTGTGTATGTGTGTGTGTGTGTGAATAAAGCTTGTATCACATGAACCTGAAGAGTAACATGTTATTGGTTTCTGGTTTTCTCTCTCTCTCTCTCTCTCTCTCTCTCTCTCTCTCTCTGAGATATACATACATGTTCTTAGTCATTCTTCAATTGTAGTAATTCACCTTGATTGGTTCTTCTTTTGTTTGTTTCTTTCTTTTTTTTGTTTCTTTGTTTAGTTTGAGACAGTTCTCTTTTTACTGGGGCGTGGGGCTGACCTGACCAATTTAGCTAGGCTGGCTGGCCAATGAAGTCTAGTGATCTGCCTGCTCATGCCTCACCAGTGCTTAGATAAAAAGGTGTCACAGATCTTATGTTAGTATGTACAGTGACTCACTTTATTCTCTTGTTAAGGTTTTATTTCTACTGCTGGAATAAAACATTCTGATCAAAAGTTACATGTGATGAAATGGCTTATCTAGCTTACAATTCCAGGACCTAATCTAATATGAAGGTGTAAAATTGAGAAAATGGGTCATATCATTTTCACAGTCAAGGAAACAAGAAATAAATCTACTTGTGTTATCTGCTTGCTTGCTTTTACATGATGATATATTACTTCACTAATATAGTGAAGTGCCCAGGGAATGGTACAACACACATTGGGTTGTTTCTGTTCACATAAATCAAGAATCAAGACAATACCTGACAGATATGCTCACAGAAGAATCTGATCTAGACAATTCTTTAACTGTGGCTATCTTCACAGGAGATTTTAATTGGGAAATCAGCATATTTACCATCAATTATTACTGTCTTTTTTTCTTCATCCTGTATTGTTGTACATTTTGTCCATGCTTAACGAACTTAACTTTGTAAGAACATTTTAGATTTTACAAATGGAACTGTCATTGCTATGATCTTTTCTTAGGCTGGCCACATGAAATGTTTTCTTATATATTTTATATAATGTCTGTGATAGTTAATATGATCTAGAAACATTTAGGGGACAAACCTCTGGGCCGGTCTGAGAATAAAGTTCTGAAATGGGTTAACAAAGGTGAAAGGACCAATCTAATTGTGGACAAAATTATTGCACAGGCTATGGTTATTAACAGAGAAGGAGAGGGAGCTGAGTGCAGGCATTCATCTTTGTGATCCTGGGGTAGGACACAGTAACCAGTGGTCTCAAACCTCTGGGCTCTAACTTTTATACCATGATAGATAGTATCCTTCAACTGTAACCTTAAATATTCTTAAATTGTCTTTATCATATAATTTGCCATAGCCATGTTAAAAGAAACAAATGCAGAGCATTGACACTGACAGGAGCCACCCACTGCTGTGATAAGCCTGACTTCATGGCTCTCAGAGAGTTCTCTACACATGGGAAGGCTGTTTACAAAGGCTTAAGACTGTGATCAACTGCAGTGCTCTAGATACTATAGTGGTTGTTATTTTCTTAAACCATGTTTTTTCTGAAAGTTGTTAAGCATAGCTTCTTGGTAGCAGCATTTTCTCTGTGAAATGTTTGCTAGAGGCAAACAGTAGTGTAGCTCTTTTAAAAGAGGCTTCCTGACTCAGTGTTATTGGCAAAGACCTTGAGTTCTTTTAAGAGGTCCTGCTACCAAACACTTACATGGGTGTTAGAAGCAGCCAGTGGCATGCTTCTTGGGAGTGGCAAGAAACTGCACAGAATTGTGGCAATCAGTGTTACTTCTGCCAGTATGTCCACCATGTAATTAGACCCTCAGGAAGCCAATGAATGTGGTGGAACCAGCCTCCCAGCCATGTCTGAGTAGCAGATTAAAATGCTTGTGTGGTACAAAAAAGAGATACGCCTGATGTGGTGAAAGGGGGATGGGACCTTGATTAAGGATGTACAGGGATAGAAAATGTAACTTCTTTATTCATAATAAAAAAAAAGAAAAAAAGAGATATGCAGTAGGGATAGAGTCAGATAAAAACAAACAAACAAAAAAAAACAAAGAAAAGAGAAAACCACTAGTATGTTTAAAATTGTACATAGGCGGGGGCTGGAGAGATGGCTCAGGGGTTGGGAGCACTGACTGTTCCTCCAGAGGACCTGAGTTCAATTCCCAGCAAAACCACATGGTGGCTCACAACCATCTATGATGAGGTCTGGCGCCCTCTTCTGTAAAAACTGTATGCATGGTAAATAAATAAATCTTTAAAAAAAAAAAAATTGTACATAGGCTTGAGAGAGATAAAAGAAAGGGCATAGATAATTATAAAAATGTTTTAAAAGAGAAAAGTAATATAAAAAAACAACCACAAAAATTAGATAATATACATTATATGTTACTGTGTTGTCTTTGAATTGTGTGACAGCTGAGGAAGGAACAACAGTTGCTAGGAGACATTTGATTATAAATGTTGCTGGATTAGTCCAACCTATATATTTTGAAAACATCTTAACCTCAAGATTTAAGATTTATTACTTTGGAGAGAAGGTTTTGATTTTGTTTCCACAGGAAATTAGAGGCTCTGGATTCATTCTGCATTAAAAAATAAATCAAGTTTGATTCTGGAAGACTCCCTGATAAACCTCTGCTGGAAAGTAATGACCCAAATAATCCAATGTTTCAGAGCACCTCTGTTACAGTTTCTTCTGAATTCTGCAGCCCTTACTGCTTCAAAGTTGAGATGATCCAGCTTGCCAGAGTACTCTAGTCAAGACTTAAGCATAATCCTAAATTTTTGGGGGGCCTCCAAAATATTACCAGCACCCCCAATCAAGAAGAAGTAGCCTAGAAAAATATGTCCACATTACTCCAAAAGGGATTATGGATGTTTGTCTTTGTTTAGAATGTTGATTACTAATTTTATGGATAATGGTGAAGAAAAAGCTAAACATAGGGGATTAGATTCAGGGTTCTTGTTTTGAAAAGAAAAAAGGAGAACTGCTGTGGAATAATGTTCTTATACCATAAAGATTTGCCATTCATAATAAAATACTGATTGGCCAGTAGCCAGGCAAGAAATATAGGCAAAGTAAACATACTAGAATAAATGAGTGGAAGCAGAAATACCAGGCAGTTGCTAAGCAAGCAGAACATATAAAATGAGGTAACAAGCCATGATCCATGTGGCAAAGCATAAGAAAAAAACAGGTTAATTTAAGTGTAAGACTTAGTTATTAATAAGTAATATTAAGCCTCCAAGTCAATTATTTGAGAGTGGTTGTGGGACAGGACACAGAAACTTCCACCTATACTTTTGGTTTCTAGAATTCTGTATCTGGTATGTGTTCTGGAGTATTTGGTTATGAGAACCTAATACCTGATCCATGTTTCTGTAAGTAGCCTCTGTAAAGCCTTACCATTGCTGTTTACATCTTGTGTTTTCCTTGACCTGTAAGATAGTTCCTAATAGGAATCTGGAGAAACATGGCTTTCAAAAAGATTCCTCTAGTGGGTGTTTAAAGATTGACTGGGTTACTTTACCCAGTTAAGAGCACTGACTGCTCTTCTGAGGACCTCAGTTCGATTCCCAGCATCCACATGCCAGCTAACAACTGTCTGTAATTCCAAAATCTGACTCCCTTACACAGTTATACATGCAGGCAAAACACCAATTCACATGAAAATAAAATAAATATAAAAAACCCAAAAACCAAAAAACCATATCATTTCATAGATTTTTGTAATATAAAATGTGCTATTATAATATTTTATAACATGTAATTTAATTTAATTCCAATTCATCACTATTACTAATATACTCTCCTCTTGTTTTTGGTGGCGTATGACATCTTCTTTCCTTTCATGGTGTTTATTTTCACTAGCAGAAATTCCACAGTAACTGAAAACTTCTCACCAGCATCTTAGTACAGTGTATAATATGCACATTCATTTTCTTCATCACTTGGCAATTTCCCTTTAGAATTTTAAGATTAAAGATCAATAAAGATGTTGATTTTTCTTAGCAAAAGCAGATAAGCTACATTTTAGCTAAAACTTGTGAGCATGCAGCAAGAGTGAAAAGCTTTAGCCGTGTTTGAAAATCACTGTAAGATTCTTGGGTTTCCTTAGAGGTTTGCTAGAATTGCAAATTTTAATTTTAACAAACCTATATAGCTTTGTGTGTGTGTGTGTGTGTGTGTGTGTGTGTGTGTGTGTGTCACATAGGAAAAATCCCCTTTCTTGTTGGAAATGACACTTGTAGGTCCTAGAATGCAGTGTCCCTGGATGGAGGAAATCAACTGTACTTCCTCATCCTAATACTATTTCACCTTACCAAAGCTCCTTTTACTTTAATTATATACAGATCTTTTTTTAAATATTAAACTTGGTGATACATACATTTGCTTTCAACAAAATTTAACTTTAAAGGTATCATTCTCTTAGACATATAGAGGGTGATGGTTTTCCTTCCTTAAAAATGGAATTAACTGTAATCAAATCATGCTTTGATACTTTTGAAAAGAAATAAAGATTTACATAATATCTCTAGGGTCTATAAGTCTTACAGCTGCTTTTAGACATGATAACGTTATAGGACTGGAGGTGTCATTTTATGGAGTTAGCTTTTACAAAGTTTTACAGTGCCATGTAAATTTCCTCCCACTATTTTCATAGTGTAAGATTTTTATCAATTGAAGAGTAGGGGTGGTATATGCCTTTAATTTCAGGAGACGGAGGCAGGCAGTTGTCTATAAATTCAGGACCAGCTTGGTCTATAGATCAAATTACAAAGAAACTCTTTCTCAAAAACAGAAAAAAAAAGTTTTAACTGTCTTAGATATATACTTTCTATTTTAATATGAGCATTTACTCCTTAGTTTATATCATATTTCTCTATCACAATATATGTGAGTAATTTTTTTCTTCTCTGATAATATAATTTCTGTCAATATTTTTTAATTTTAATTTACTTCTGATGGGAAAATTCATTAGGTTTTATTTTTTTAATTTTAATAATTAAGCATCATTTTAATTGAATGAATCCTTTTATCTTGCTAATGCTTACATGTAAGACAAATTTTTAATTGAAGACCGTCTGGGAAAATAACAACATAACCAAGAAAATTAAGATACTATTGTACAATCACTGCTATTTAGAAAGTGGTTTCTGGCCCAGACCAGCTCCACAGTTTTCTGCTGCCACTTAGACTACCCAAAATGACTCAGATGCTTATATTAATTTAATGCTGTCTGGCCTAAGGCTCCGGCATATTGCTAGCTAGCTCTTTCATCTTAATTCAACACATTTCCATTAATCTGTCCTGCCATGTGGCCTGTGGCTCACCTATTTCTTTACATGTTGCTTCATGGGAGGCTGGATCATGTCTCTGACTAACCCCATCCTCCTTCCCGTATCTATGCTTCGATTTCTCTGCTTACTTCTAAGATACCTGACTTAGGCCAAAACAGTCATTTATTCACAGCATAAAGACATCCCATATCACTATTATTTCATGGACACTTGATAAAATTACTGTTATTACATTAAATTAAAATACAGTACTATTCTTTTAGGAATTCTAATATACATTGTTGATTAACATTTTGAACTAATGTGTACAAGGCATTTCTAATGTTGGATTTTTTTCCTTCTTTACTTATAGATATAAATTTTACATTTTACTTCTTTCTTTCACATTCACAATTAGATAGAGAAATTGTGTGAGAATCTCTAATATTTTCTTCTTCCTAAGAAGGCTGAGTGCTCATAAACAAACTCTCTTTGATGTTTTAAGGAGAGTTCTTAAGAAATTACTTATTACATTCTTTAGTCATATATGTGCATATTATCCTAGACCATAATGAAGTTACAAAAGTAGGCATGCATTCACACATTCATATACTATTGCAGTCAGGCACACAGTCAGACAGTCAGGCAGTCAGGCAGGCAGGAAGGAAGGAATACATGTAATTTGCTCTGAAGTTTAAAATAGGCTACCATTTTGTTTCAAAACAGTTTACTATATATCAATAAATTAGGCATATTACTTATTTTAGAAATATATTTGTGAAAAAAGTTTAAAAAACTTGTGGGTGACTTGCAAAACTATCCAATTTAACTATATTTGTACCATGATAATTTATACCATTTTCAAGAAATGAACTACCTATTTATTTAATTATATGATAGAGACCAGGATGTGGTGGTACCATTGTATTATCTGCCAACATAATAATTAGTAATAATTCATACCCCATAGAATATAAGACATATAAAATAAATATCTAGTATTATGACATCATACCTGAGTGAACACATTTTTTCTCAATATTGAATATTCATTGTAAATTTTAAAACAAACAATAATTCTTCAATTTGAGACTATAATTTACTTTAAAATTTGTCCTAAGTATAAGGCAACCTAAAATTTACCATCGTTTCTACATATTCCTTTACACATAGAATATAAACTATGAATTCTCTAAGTTTTAGTAAACTTAGTGATTAATGTCAAGCATGGCTCATAGTGACCATACTACAGTATAAGAAAATTAGTTAACATCAGAGTGATCTTTACAAAAAATTCCACTTCAAAGGCCATCATATGAATATTCTGCACACATTCATGCAAACATATATACACATACTTGAATATACATACACACCTTTATTTTTTTCTAATATGCTATCTTAATCTAAAGCTACATTAACAGATATTACAGAGTCCTTTTCTGAGTTCTTTAGAAATTATATTTCTTAGTGCAAAATTATTTAATATTGGCTGAGAAAAAGATAACATTTTGAGGAAAATACTTATTTAGAGGGTTGCTTCCATGTTTACTAGTAAAAGAGTACATATCAATATCTGACCAAAGAAATTTGTTTGACAAATTATTTGTAATTCCAGAATATATTAATTTGTCTATAGAGTCAGAAACTTATCTGGGCAAGGCCAAGAAATAAATACTTTAAGCATGTAGGCCCTATGATCTCACAGCTATCAAACATGTAGCATATAGAGCATTTGACTTTAATGTGCCCTACCAAATCTCTGTGAGTGGCTGCTAGGCTATAGTTCTTCAACTTGAGAAGGATTACACTAAGAAAATAAATGATCTTGAATTATAATTTGTACTTAAGACATAGATGTTACTGTCTTAATAAAACAAACATATACAATAATTTTGGGTTTTAAATTCAATCCTTCAATATTTCAATAGCTTTTGTTTTGCCTAGTCTTGAGATTTTTATAGCTACCACCCCCTTGTAGTTGTAAGCTTTCATAAGAATAATAATTGGTGTCAGACAAGCAAGTAAGCTTTCACAGTACTTCTCCCTTAGGCTTCAATTTAGTGCACCACTACACTCTTTGGATTTCTACACTAAGTGTAAGAGAGGCTAATTTTCTACATTCTGAAGTGAGATGTTTTCAATAATGAAGGTGGCTCCTTTGGAGCTTACAAAATATGACACTTATGACCCTACATCCAAACTCCAATTGCTTCTCCAACACAATCTTAATATCTACAAAGTAAGAACCAGTCTATGAAATAGCCATATATTTGCTCCTATTAATTAGTGACCTCTATTTTACCACAGTTTAATTACTTTATATAATTAATTAATTTTTCCCTTCTAATCCAGCACTAATAAGAAATATTACTCTTTAGGGATTATTAATATGCCTGGAGAACATTTTATTTTTTGTCTGAGTATATCATTTTGTATATTGTTATTTTTCAATAACTTAGATTTAATTTCATATATTATTTCACATAAAATTTGGACTCATGTCTGCTTAGTTAAATGTAATGAAAATAGTATAAACTGAGTGTGGTGGTTCCAAACCAACACTTATAGCATCAAAATATAATATTCAAGAACTTAGTCTGTTTACTTAGTTATTCTATATTTTTTACAGAATTCTAATTATTTTTGGTTTATAGCATTAGAGGAATTTCATTCTGACTTTTTGTGAAATCAATAAAAACTATGTACTATAAAATTAATAATCCATCAACCTAAATAAATTTGATATTGAATAAATATAATAATTTAAGTAAACATGATATATATAAATGAGAAATGCTTTTTTAATGTAACATCATGTGATATAGGAGAACTTTTGCTTTTGTTTCATTGAGACAATGTCACATGTAGCTCAGGCTAGTCTTGAACTCAGCATAGGTTGGCTTTTAATTTTCAATATTACTAGCTCAGTCCCATGATTGTAGGTATTTGACACTACACTGAGCTCCTTAAAGAATAACTTATGACAATTGGAATTACTTACCTAAGGAATAGATATTATCTGTTTAACTTTTAAACAAAACCTTGAAAATTAGTTATTTAAGTAATATATTAGTATATAATTGTTCATATCAATAACTTATAATAACTCATAAAACACCAATAGAATTAGTCACTAAAAAGTGTTTTATCCAGATTACAGTGTAATTATCAAATTATTGGTGCATTATTAGAAAAACTATTGTACAATACATCTTTACTGCTTTTTAAAGTATTTCAAAGAACACCTTTGACATTTAATTTAACTGAAATATTTATTATTCTACAATAAAAGTCAGCATAAAAGCATGACCCAGAGTATATATGTTATATTTTAAATAAGAACAATATAACAAAGAAATAAGGGTTTAGTCATCGTAAACAGAACAACCAAAAATACTTTTCTCCTTTATAAAGAAATCTATACAAGACAGTGGTTGTTTATCTCTGTCCAACACAACAGTGTTTGCATCTTTCAAGACATCTCTGAGGCTTTATATAGTAGTTCCTTTTAGTGTTGTCAAATAACAAAATAAATTGTGCTTTCCTCTTGTCTGCCACTGAAGATAAAACAGAGTTTGTTTTCAGGTTTTGAAAGTTGCCATCAATTGTTATCCTTGAATGCTTCTTTATATGGTGATAGTGCATTTGTAGAGTAGCCAATGATCAAAAAATGCCCATTTTCCACAATGTAGCACAGCTTTATAGCTCCCCTTAAACTGGAGACTAACATTGCCATTAATGTATTCCTTATTTATTGAGATATATTTCACAACGTTCAACTCAGATGAAAAATAGTAACTGGCTACTACCACAATTTATTTGCATTCACAGATGACAGGAAACTAATAATAAAATGCTTTATTGTATAGTGATACATGACACAAGAGAATAAAACAATGACCAACAGATTACTACTTTAAAAAGCTGCAGATGAAATGAGTATTCTTGTAATTTTTAGATTCCTATTTGTTATTGTCTCAATATTTTAGCTGTAAATTTTACTTGGTAGTTCTCTCAAATTACTTGTGAGCCCTTCAGAAATAATGACACTGCCTCAAAAATGATAAATTATATTTGATCTTATAGAAATAGAATGGGTTTTAATTTGTAAGAGAAATATGGCTTAATGTTTAATTCGTTGTGCTACATTAAAGTTTTTATATAGTTTCAAGGAACATTCACATCTCTCAGAATTCACAATTCATGTGGTGCTGTGGGATTATGCTCTTGTAAAGGCTTGTCCTTCCTACTGGTTTAACAAAACACTAATTGGCCAGAAGGCAGATAGGAAGTTTGGGTGGGGCTACCAGACTAAGAAAGTTCTGGGAGAAAAGTAGAGAAGATATACCAGGGAGATGCAGAGGAAAGAAGACAAAAATGCTTTGAGAAAAGGTCCTAAGATACTTTATTAATCATGTGTTTAAGAATAAGAGCAAGTAACAATCCTAAGACATAGGCCAAACAGCATGTAATTAATATAGGACATTTTGTGATTATTTGGGATTGGGGGTCCAGACCTCAGAACTACACTGCATCAGAAGTTACTTACAACAAGATGGTTATATGAGCGAGGTTTCACTATCCCAGAAAGATAAGCAGGGCATGTACTCACTCATTAGTGAACTTTAAACAAAAAGCAAAGCATGTCCAAGCTGCAAACCACAAACACTGAACAGCTTGGGATCTGAAGCACTTTGAACTTGCACTTTAGATACCATTCCCTCAAGAGGAACACTTGAGCCAGTCTTGATGTGGGGATGAGGAAAGTGGATTTACCTGGAGTGGATGCTGAACTAAGCCATATTGGGACCTTGGGACTTCCTGTGCTTTCCGGGGCGGAGATAAGGGATGGGGAGAAGAGTGACTTGTAGGGGTGGGAGGGGAAGGGCACTTGGACAAGGGGATACATGGATAAAAAATTAGACTGTATTAATAATAAAAAAGAGAAAAAAGGAAGATAACATTCATTTCTCCATACAAACTTCTGATTTTTTTGATAACTAATAAAAAAAAAAGTTCAACTAAAAAAAAGATACTTTCTAAATAGATGTAACCATCCTCATATAATCTAAAATTAAATAAAAGGTCTGAAAAGTAAAAAAAGAAAAAAAAAGAAAAACCCTTATTATCTTCACTGAATAAAACTTAATATAGCTGCTAATAATAAGAACCTTACTCTGCATGTCACTTCCCTACCAAGACTTAAAATAAATATATATTTGTTTAAGTATACACTTCCGTTTTTTCACTTATTAGTTTAAGATTTCTAAGCCACAGCTGTAATTGGGGATTGGAAGAGCACACCTCTATTACTGTGCATGTGAAGAAATGATATGCACTATCCTGCATACAATAGAGCATAATTTGAAAAGAAAACAACACTTCTATTCGGTGTGTGAAAGAGTAATACAAGTTCAACCCAGAAATGTGGGGATGGTGCAACATATGAAAAACTGTGTTATCCATCATATAAACAAACTGAAGGAAAAAAAACAACATGATTATATCATTAGATGCTGAAAAAGCCTTTGACAAAATTCAACACTCCTTTATGATAAAAGTCATGGAGAGATCAGGAATACAGAGAAAATATCTAAATATAATAAAGGTGATTTACAAGAAGCCAACAGCCAACATTAAACTTAATGGAGAAAAACACAAAGCGATCCCACTAAAATGAGGAACTAGACAAGAATGTCCTCTCTTCCCTTATCTATTCAATATAGTTCTCAAAGTTTTGGCTAAAGCAATTAAGAGAACCAAAGGAGATTAAGGGGATACAAATTGGAAATGAAGAAGGGAAACTATCTCTATTTGCAGATGATATGATTGTATATATAAGTGATTCACAAAATTCTATCAGGGAACTTCTACAGCTGATAAACACCTTCAGCAATGTAGCAGGATACATGTTTAACTCAAAGAAGTCAGTAGCCCTCTTATACACTAAAGATAAAAGGCTGAAAAAGAAATAATGGAAACATCACTATTTATAGTAGCTGCAAATAGTATTAAATACCTTGAAGTAACTCTAACCAAAAAAGTAAAAGATCTATTCAACCAAAATTTTAAATCGCTGAAGAAAGAAATTGAGGAGGATATCAGAAAATGGAAAGATCTCCCATGTTCACGGATAGGTAGAATCAGGATAATAAAAATGGCAATCCTACCAAAAGCACTCTACAGATTCAATGTACTTCCTATCAAAATGCAAACACAATTATTATATTTTTATCAAACTTGAAAGAAAAACACTCAGATTCATTTGGAATAACAGGAAAGCCAGGGTTGCTGAAACAATTTTGATCAACAAAAGAACTTCAGGAGGCATCATCCTCCCCAACTTCAAGTTATACAATAGAGCTACAGTAATAAAAACAGCCTGGTACTGGCATAAAAACAGACTTGTGAATCAATGGAATGGAATTGAAGATCCTGACACTAATTCAAAAACCTATGAACACCTGATCTTTGACAAAGAAGCCTAATAGTTCCAAGTCTATCACTCAGCACAGAACTCAAAATCCAAGTTGATCAAAGACTTCAACATAATCCCAGCCACACTTAACCTGATAGAAAAGAAAGTGGGAAATACCCTTCAATCCATTGGCACAGTGACCACTTCCTAAATATAACCCCACTAGCACAGACACTAAGAACAACAATCAATAAATGGGACCTCATGAAACTGAGAAACTTCTCTAAAACCAAGGACACAGTCAATAAGACAGAATGACAGCCTATAGAATGGGAAAAGATTTTCAACATCCTTAGAATTGACAGAGGACTAATCACTAAAATATATAGAGAACTCAAGAAACTAGAGCCCAAAACCTTGAGTAACCCAATCAAAAAAATGGGGTTTGTTTGCATGTAAGCATATGCTGCACATATGTGCCATGACCATGGATACAATAATAGGAAATGTACTCCTCTGGAACTTGATTTAGATATAGTTATTAGCTGCCTGAATGGTGCTGGGAACCAACCTAGGCCTTTATGTAAGTGCAGAAATTGCTCATAACCATTAAGCTATCTCTGTGGTCATGTGCTACATAAAATTTAAATAATGTACATGTAATCAACCAAGTGTGTGTCAGAAGACTTATATTTAACATAAGTTTAGAAGTTGTTGGATGGAAGGATTTATTTTGCCTAAATATAAGACAAATTAGAAGGATATTATGGCATATATAAGAATCTTATTGATGAACTGGGTTCTGTAATAACATGGAATGCAGGCCAAGATTATCACATTTTTGTATGATATACAAATTGTTTTGAAAAAAAGGGACCTAGAAATTAAAAACAAAACCAAACAAACAAAAACCCTCAAGCAATGTTTCTATTCAATCCTGTTGTCAGATATATGACTTCAGTGTAGGCACCATAAGCTAAGGGAGACTTAAAATATAGAAAAAACAAGTTAAGTAAAACAAACAGAACAAACGTAAGGCTACCTAGGAGAAAAAAGCTTGGGCATAGCCTTTGTGTATAGTTTCTGACATGTAAGGTAAAATCAGTTCATAAAAATGCTTTTACTTCTCAGATCTTACACCCAACTCTCAGCAGACTGCTGTAAATGAGCCTACACTTACAAATGTTTGGGAATTTTCAAACTAGACACCCAGTAAGCAGGCTATCCAGCTACCCATACTGAGGCCAAAATGGTTATAGGTGGTAAAAGAAATTAATAATCATCATAATAATAATAAATTATTAATGATACATAAGATCTATGGGTCTTTGAGGAAGATAAATAAAAATATATTACTGAATAAATAACCATGTTTGTTATAGATACTGACAATACTTGCCTAGGAAGACTCTGCCATTGCTAAGGTGAAATAAACTTTTTTAATATCTTACTTTGTCAGTTAATTAATTAATTAAAGCTCCTAATTTTTAATAAATACACATAACCAGTAACTGTGAATGATAGTTGTCTTATTGTGTAAGAAACACTAGAACGTATTAATTACATTTAATCTTTTCGTGTTCCTGGATTCCATTAACACTTCTCCCTCACTCTAACCACCTTCTAAAAATCCCCATTATATAGTCAGATTTACTGTACCATCCAAATAGGAGAGAACATGAGGTACTTTTTATCCCACTCTTTGATGGTAATTTTACATTTATTTTCTCACTATATATAGTATTTTAGAAATAAATTGCCTGATCTTTAGCTTGTGTTTCACAGGACATCAAAATCTATCTAAACCCAATGGAAGGAAGTTTCCTTGTATGATAAATTAGGATAAGTATGGTAACTAATTGAAAAAGCTATAGATTATTTCTGAGATGAAATCTCTTCAGGAACTTTGAACTTCTTCAAATAGAATAGAATATTTTTGCTGGAATGTGACTACTAATCAACATTTAACAGCACTGAGTACCATTTACAGCATTAGTGACCATATAAATATTTTCATTTTCATCTGTTCTATATGTTATATATACATATATATAGTTCAGTTTGTTCAAATATAAATTAAGGTTGCTATGGGCCTCTTAAAATCTTGAATAGAGTCAAGACTCATCCTATATATATAAATTCTTAAAAGCAAGGAGTCTGGATCATTAATTTAGTGTTTCTTGTCACTTTGATTTCTGGTCTGAAGAAATAGTGTTGGTTTAACTATAAAAGTTCTAAATCAAATGAAAATAAAATTCAAGAAAAAAGAAAACACAATGAAAATTTCTCAGAAATAATGAACAGAAAAGTTACATTTCCAGTGAACTTATGCCTAAAAATATTGCCATCATGTTAAAAAGGGGATTGATTTAGATCACTGAAACGTTTCAGTTGTGACCCAAAAGCCTATATGTAGTGAAACAGCTTACTGGGACTTAGGGGAAAAATCTAAAGTAAAGTAAGCAGAACCAAAATAATAAATTCAGTGATAATGAAAAAATGTAACTGAAAATTATCATGATGAGATGACTATAGATGGATCTATGCAATAACAACAGCTAGGGACATGCACAGTGGGAAAGGGGAAGACCTGAGATGCCTGGTCCTTTACAAAGAGGCAACAGATAGCTAAGGAATGTTGAAAGCAGCAGAAATTGATTTCTTTAGAAAGAGCACACAATTTGGTTATCCAGTACTTAATAGCTAGCCTTGAAAATAAATATACACTAATGATATTATTTAATTACACAAACTGAGCAGGTTTTATTAATGAATAGACATACACATATAAGCATGTAACAATAATTAATGAAGAAAATTAATGAATTTGAATGAGAGCAAAGGAGATATATGGGAGGGTATGGAGTGAGGAAAAGTGAAAATGATATAATTCTGTTGTAATCTCATAAAAAAGTTAATAATATCTCAATAGGTGAAATAAATTCCTAAATAAGTGGATTCGAAAGTAGAAAATTATGACTGGAGGTTAGTGGTAAATCTGAAATATTCAAAATGGAGTTTAAAAGATACCTCCAAAAATAGACTCTCTCATGAACATCTAAGATAAACTCGAACTGTGAGAGAAAGCCTTTCTTCGCTCTTACTTCCTCCCTCCCTTTCTGAGGAGCAAAAGAAAGAAAACACATATCTTGTCACATTTCCATAAATCCTAAAACAAAAATTGTGAGGCCTATAGATAATTCCCTGAATATAATGATAATTACAAATATCCTAGGTCAACCATGGGCAACAAGAGACAAGTAAATAATATTTAGAAAGTATTTAGAAAAATGGTGACATAATATGCTTTGTTAAAATAAGCCTTCCAAGAGCAAGGCCATCATAAAAATTGTGCATATTTGGTCATTAACATTGTGTGTGCTGTAAATTGAATTCAAGACTTCATATATGCTAATCACTGAACAACATCTTTTGTAATAAAAATATTTTTTTTAATTTTATGTATATTGTTCGTCAGTGTGTGCGTGTACACCAGTGGCATGCAGGGCCATAAAAAGCCAGAAGAGGGCATTAAATCTGTGAAAACTAGAGTGACAGGTGGTTGTGATCCACGAATTGTGGACTAAACACTGAAAGTAGGACCTCTGGAAAACCAGCAAATGCTCTTAACACTGAGCTAATTTTTTGTAAACCTTTAAAGAAAAATTTAAAATCTCATTGAAGAGAGAATGAAATTGCCCATGCACTTTGCCAAAAGAAGTTATATAGCATATAACCAATGAACAGAATATTTACTCCCAGAAGAAACGAGAAAAACACAGAAAAAAAAAATGTGGCAAGCATAAAGATTACTTGGGTATCGGCTATGTCTAAGTTTTGACCCAATAAACTGTTAACATTGTTGGCATAAGAATTGCATTAAATTCTAAACACTATTCTAAATGGAAGAGATAAAGTTGCTGTTTGAAAATAGAGTAGAGACATTGAATAATTTTTTTACTCTTTAAGACATTAAACATTGATTCTATAGAAATATAATATGTAACTTTCAAGCCAGTGTTGTAAAACCAAAATTAAAATTGATATTAAATATGATTAAAACAACCTCCTAAATGTTTTAAATTTAAGCCAACTTATCATTTAACTTATTTTAAAGACAGTGGGGATGAACTAACTATAATTTCTCAACTTATCTTACTGACAAATAATTCATTCTATTTTTAGACTCAGGCATCTTGATTTCATATTCTTCTCAAGTCAGATGAAAGTATGGGATGTCTTCAAGGAAAAGTGGCTTTGTATGGAATGAAATGCTATATTGCCAGAGTTTTTATTTAGTGTGTGAGAGCCTTTCAAACTAAAAAATACTGCCTGGGCCAATAAGCCTTCCATTTTTTTTTTTTTTTTTTTTTTGTCAGATATCAACTTCACCTTCCAGCTTTTCATTATATCCTCAACCTCCTGTGTTTAATGCTAGAAAATCCTTGTGCCTAGAGTTATTTTTTATGCTTTCGCCTCTCACAGTCGTCTATGGTAACATGATTGGACAGAAGATCATAAGCTCAAAGCATAAATGTTTCTGAACTGCAGAAGAGGCTGTGCCGTGAGGCCTTAATAACAACTCTCTTTGGGAGTCCAAATCAATAGCTCTGTCACTAAAGGCTTCGCTTATCCCATTCACCTCTGTGAACAATTATGCAATGGTCTGAGAATGGCCACTCTTCTTCTCTCCTGAATGTCAGAGAAACCTCAGAGGAAACATTAATAAAAATATCTTTCTGGGGGAATGGAATACTTCACATTAATAATGCACATTTCAGTTACATATACACAATGAGGTCTTATTTCACTCTATGAAAAATTATATTATAAAAATCTCAGAAAACAGTGGTCTGTGAAAGTGTGATATTAAGAGAGGTGGCTCAAGAAAAAACTAAAGACAAAAAGCACAATTCAATCTCATGTGTAAATCGTTGCTTGTAATGTATACATGTATGTGCATAGGTGAGTGTAAAGGTGAGTGAAGCCTAAAATGTCAGAGCGCACATCACAAGAGGATTAAAAAGAGGTACAATGGAAGAAAGGGAGGGCACAAGGACAAATGTGACACCAGAAATGGGAAGATGGTTGCGTAGAGGCTACAATGGGGACCAGAACAGTATAGGGACACAGGACAGTGTATGGGGTTCAGGATAGTGTAAGGGGGAGCAGAACAGTGTAGGGGTGCAGAACAGTGTATGGGGTTCAGGACAGTGTAGGGGGTGCAGGACAGTGTAGGCATGCAGGACAGTGTAGACGTGCAGGACAGATTGATCTTTTACTAGGTGCAACGAAAATTTCTTTGGTGCTTTCCAAAACTCTGCCTCCGTCTCTTTGCTACTCTATTCTGAGTCCATAATTCATTCAATCCCAAAGTATCCTGGTTCTTGTATATCATCACCTTGACCCAACTTAGGTTAACTTTGGATGAGGGACTTCACTTAAAGGATTTCCCCAGCACTCAACCTGAGGCCACTATTATAATTTTGTAATTATTTTTAGTTGTTATTGAAGGACCCAGCATACTTTTTTGTTTGCCTTTTCTTTCTGATCCTTTAATGATGTGGGAAAGCTGCAGTTAATTTCTGAAATCTTTAGAGGCCACTTAAAGAATAGTTTGGGAAGGCAGAAATGGTCTTAAAAACCCGGACTCAAGTCAAGAAATCAGTTGGTTACATTAGAAAGATATGCTTCTTCTGTCTTAAGCTTATCTACCACAGAGATACACTAAGTCACTGAGGTGTCCAGCCAACTGTTTTGTGTTGCGTTGTCTCAAAGAAACATTTCTTTGTTGTATATATGCACATATATGATGTATATATTATATATACATATCTTTATTATCACCTAGAGTGACTAAGAGACTACATATTCAAAATTAGCAAATATCAATATTTTCAAATAATTTTCTATCAGGATAAACTAAACCAACCTAGTCAAATACAGGTAATGCCTTTTCTCTCCCTAGATGGGTAGTCAAGTTATAGTTTAATTTGTGCATTTTATATCGCATAAGTATATTATGCCATGAATAAGTTTATTCATATTCCTTTGAATACTTTGACATTTACTGTGAAAACTTTAGAGATTTGGCTGTGATATAAAATGTTGCCATAGAATAGAAGCAATAATATGACTTATTATTGCAGGTAAGAGAAGAACAATATGAAAATGTCCAAGAAAACCAATAGCTTAAAATAGAAATGACATCTTTATAAATTTCATCATATCTATGGTGTTTCCCACTTGCTTGAAAATAAAAGTTTATTATTTATAGTAGGAATCATATTTATTTACGAGTTTCATGAGTACTTTATATTAATTGTGACAACTACTTAATGTATAACTCAATGGAGTTTTTAATTAGTAATCCTATGATATAATCCTAGGCTAATTCTTCTCATGTTTTTATTCATTATTAGAAATGATGAGTGTCTGTACAGTACACAGTTCCTCTTGCTTCCATGACCAGATGAAGGATAATAAAGCAAACAACACTAACCACAGCAACATAATCATGAAATAGACTAAAGCTATTTATCATTAATTTAAAACCATTTGCCAAGCAGTGATGAAGGTTTATGTCATACGTAAAAGCAAAATTTCACAAAGAAAGCATGAAAATTAAAAGTATATATGAATCCTAGATTTATAATATTTGTCTACAAATTTTGTTTTCCCAAAGTTTTCAAATAATTGATGTTTATTTATGTCATTTTCTAAGGCAAATATATCATAGGCCTTCACTCCTAGGATCATTCATAATTTATATTTGCTCCATTTATAAAATCGGGATATAGGTGAATGAAAGCATTAGGTTAACTCTTTGTATTAATTTGAATGAAATATCCTAGTAGTTACTTTGTAGAGGCTATTTCATGCTTCAGGGAAAAGATACAAAGCTTTCCATGCCACCATTAATATTTTCCACATCAAACATGACTATCACTTATAGTTTAGTTATTTTTGTGACAATTAAGAACCCAAGTTAATTCTACTGATTAAATCTGTGAACATTCTCTTTTATTACTCACTATTTATATTTGCTTATGTACTTACATATTTATATATGTACATGTACATATGTAAGAGATGTCCTTTTTCTTTCTCTTTTTTTTCTGACTTTTATCTTTTCAAACAAATGTGGATGTAATGCCAGTGTATTTGTGAATAAGTATAATAATGTGCTAGGGGAAAACTTCTTATGAATAACTTACCAATGATAATAGAACATTTGTATTACACTATTGTGCACAACAAAGTTATTGTATTTCTCTAGTACATATAAAATTTCAATTGAAATATAGTTAAATAGATGTTCTTTATGAAAGTTAAATAAAAATTTTAAATGTGTATATTTAATTAATAAGTCTCCAATAGATGACTCATGTCATATAAAAATCATCTTTAAATTTTAGTTATTTCACTCTCATAATAAGAATGTGAGAGTTATAATTTTGAGTTAAAATGTATTTTGCAATGTTATTATTTTAAATAACTACATTTTAAAACCTCTACTAAAATTAAAAATATAATGCAGGTGAAAATTTACTTAATGCTAGAAAATTTTAGTAATCTACTGAGGTTGGTGTTGTTTCCTGTATAAAATTAATCTGAATCCAAGGTTTTAAATGAAAGAAATATACTATCATTTCCACATGAAAGAATAAAACCACAATATATCAGTCTTTTATAGTTAATATAAGTCAATTTCTTCAATAAGAAATGATCACGAAGCACATTCAAAAACTTTTAAGAAAAAAATTTAAAATACTAAATAAATTATTTGTATTTTTGCATCTTACCATGGCAAGAACCTTCAATTTCCTCATATCCTGTACTGCAGATACACCTTCCAAGAGGAACAAGCCAGTCTCCATCAGCTCCACAGTAGAGTTTAGGAGTATCCCGCTCTTCAGCACTCTTCACACATGAACCCCGCACTTCAACCAAAGAGGAAGAATCAACCCTTGGGATAGTATCAGGAAACATAGCCAAGTTCCGCACAGTGAATGGGCACTTTTTGTAGAAAACACGGACTGAGACCAGGGCAATGCATGCTCCAATGTCTTGAAAAGCCAAATAAAATCCTTTTCTTTCTATAGGTCCAACCTCACGAATTTCAGTGTTGAGTTTAAGGATGCGATCACCCAAATCCATTTGAGTAAAACTTTCATCAGCAGCAATTGTGTCGATCTTTATATATTGGCTTGGCTTGAATTTATTTCCATGGGATTCATCTGATTCTATATAATACAAATTAAATGTTTCTTTACACGTTCCCAAGACCCATGGGATGCTGTTACAATCCCTCAGTGTGAACTTCATTTCCACATAAATTTTCTGTGCAGCATCACGAGAGATCCAATTAGTACGAAGCCAATTGTTCTGGTTTGGTTCCATGACATTGCACACTTGGTATGTATGTATGGGCCTGTTGTGCTCATCCATTTCAGTAATGGCATCCCACTGTAAAAAGGAAAAGAAAAATAATGAAATGATTACAAAAACACTGCTCTTAACAGAAATGTTAAAGCTTAAAAATGTTCTAACAAAAAAAAAAATGAGTTAAAACTTCAATGTAACTTTTCAAAGCAACAAAGCAGCATTTTACCATGACCCTTTGATTGAAAGTAAGAAACCTACTCTTATGGAACTTATTCCATTAATCACATGACCAAAGCAGCCTTAATATGGTCTGTTTCCTTGCCTGTATAATAGAACTGGTAACATTACTTGTTTTCTAGGGTTGCTGTAAGGCATATGTGTGGTGATATATTGTATGTTTAATAAAGATAGTCTAGAATATCAGAGAACAGAACCACCCACAGAGACAAGCCATGAAGATCAGGGAGTGGTGACCCACACCTTTAATATTATCACTCAGGAAGCAGAGATCCTCTGAATCTTTGTGAGTTCAAGTCCTAACAGCCAGTCTTTAGTTCCAGTACTTGAGAAGCAAAGGCATGAGGATATCTGTGAGTTTGAGACCAGCCTGGTCTACAGAGTAAGTTCCAGTATGGCCAAGATTGCTGCATAGAAAACCTTGTCAAAAAAAAAAAAAAAAAAGAAGGCTGGAAAAGATGACTCTGTCCTCTGATACTTCAGCCAATCTGTATTAAATATGAGGATATATCATCACATATATGCATTTTAAATATATTTAAAGCAGTTATAACAGTTCTTGGGAGAGAGCTGGAGACATGGCTTAGCAATTAAGAATAATACTGCTCTTACAGAAGACTCAAGGTTTGTTCCCATCATCATCCACATCAGATAGAACCAAACCACCTTCAACTCTATGTCTAGGTGACCTGACACCCTTTTCTGGCTTCCATGAGCCTCTGAACTCTAGTGTATGCATGCACCCAGAGAAACAGACACATAAACAGATTTTTTTTTTTTAAAAAAAGGCTCACTAAAAGTATTTAAAGCAGTCCAAATTATTTGATCAAAATCACCAGATAAATAGAAAGTTCCCAGTGGTTTTCCCCTCCCCCTAAGTCAATTCTAATACATAATTTGTCACAAAGTGTGGTATGTTACCAATATGAAATTGAATACTTCTGTGGTCATTCTGAGACAGATAGGGATACACTCTGTACTGGCTAGTTATTTTCAACTTCCCACAAGTTAATGTCATTGGAGAGCGAGAACCTTAATTTGGAAAATGCCTCCATAATATTAGGCTGCAGAACACCTTCTTAATTAGTGATTGATATGAGAAAGTCCTTTTCATATCTGGTGGTACTACCCTCAGTTGGTAGTGCTTGCTTCTACCAGAAAGCAGGCTGAGCTACTGCAGGATGGGAGGGCTTGCTTCTATAATTGAGTTAGCAACAAATGGTCATCACTCTATAGCCAACTAGATTATTATTATATAAGTACCAACATATTGAATAATCCAGAGATGCTCTGAAGTAAAAAAAGACAAAAATTTTCCATAAGGACAATTTTAGTTTGTACTAGACTTGGTGCTATATGCAAGGGTTACTATTGCTTTGGGAAAGCACAATGATCAATAGCCACTTAGGTAGGAAAAAGGTTTATTTCACTCACAGTTCCTTATAACAGTTAGTTCATTATCAAAAGCAGTAAAGACTGGAACTCAATCAGGGTAGTAAACTGGAGGCAGAAGCTGATGTTGATGCAGTGGAGGATGCTGCTTACTGACTTGCTCAGCTTGCTTTATTTTGGAACATAAGCCTCAGAATAAAATCACCCACAGTGGACTGGGCTCTCCTCAATGAATCACTAAGAAAATGGCCTATAGGCTTATGGAGATCTGGATCTTATGGAAGCAATTTTTAAAATGAGGTTCCAAACTCTAGCTTTCATAAATTTGAGATAAAAATAACCAACACAATTGACCCTTTGCCAGCTTCACAAACAAGCCCATCACTCTTAAGCTATAACCTTCCATCTTTGTTCATCCCTAAGACTACATATTATTAATGATATCATAATATAAAATATCCTCAGATATAAAGACCCATTCTTATAAATTTAGAACACTTTAAAAATTCACTTCTTTTAAAATTTAAAGTCTCTCATCTGTAGGCTCCTATAAAATTAAATGCTTTCTTACTTCACAAAAAAGAAACATCCCATAGTCACAATGTGACCAAAACCAAACAAAAATTGTAGTGATAGCTCAAGATCTGATATCTGTGATCCACTCATGACCTTCTGGATTTCTTGACAGGGCTTCTGTCACTCCTCTGGATCTTCCCTATGCAGCACACACAGCTTGGCTCCACTCCACCACTTTCAATGTTCTTGGTGGTCAACTCATGGTGCTGGCATCTCCACATTGCAGGGATACATTATTGTAACCAGGCAACACCTTCTCCAATAGTTTTTCTTATGCTCTCTTCAGAAAGTCCGGCATTGCCACATAATCTCAAGCCTCAGCTGCTCCACATGACCCTTTCATGTTTTCAAAACCATTACCAACTGGGTGACTATTCTACTGCAAATTTTAGATGCCAGTAGAAAGTACAACAGTGGCTACCGCTATAACACAGCTTCTGTGCATTAAGCCTGAGGAAACACTTCCCAGGAGATTTCACCTCAATGATCTTGGTTTCTTATTGTCACTGCTAATTTCTTTGCTCCAGCTGACCAGCACTGATAACTCTGGCAAAACATAGGATTTACCTCAGTGGTTCCGGTGTATTATTTGTTGATCACTGCTGATTCTTCACATCCAGCTAACCAGGAATACAGTTTCTTAATTTAATGTGTAAAGGCCCTGATAGAGTCTTTCAGTGATTCTCAACTCCACCCCCACCACTAACTTCACAAGGCAGGCCTCCATCCTCTGTATCTCTTTTCATATGTTTATCTTACAACCTCTCACAAAACAGTTTACCAAGCTTTGAACACTCAATGGATTTTCTAGCTCACAATTCCAAAGTCCTTTTACAATCAAACCAAAATAATATGAACACATATTATTGTATTGTCTGTAACAATACCCCAAAATCCTCATACCAATATCTATCTCAGTTGAGGTTACTCTAGCTGTGATAAGAAACCATGACCAAAGGCTACTTGAGGGAAGAGTTAGTTTTACTCACATTTATCTATAACAGTTTATCATCAAAAGCAGTGAAGGTAATATCTCAAGCAGGGCAGAAATCTGAAGGCAGGAGCTGATGTAAAGACCGTGGAAACATGCTGCTTACTGTCTTGCTTCTAATGGACTTCTCACCCTGCTTCATATAGAACTCAAGTCCACAAGCCTAATGATGAAATCACCTACAAGAGGAAGGGTCCTCCCCATCAATTAATAATTTAAAAAATGCCCTATAGGCTTGCCTACAACCCCATTTTATGGAAGTACTTTCTTAATTGAGATTCTCTCCTCTCAGATGACTTTAGCATGTGTCAAATTGGCATAAAACAATTCATCACACAATCAAAAACCTTAGCAAACTCTGGAGATCCTTTCAACATTTGTTTGCTTAGTTTAGGTGAACATCCTTGATGGCCTAGCAGGGGGGAAGGCTGTGACTGGTACTAACCAGCTAAGGTTGTGATTTGTTCAAACACAAATCTCCATTTGCCTGACATGTATGTTATGATTTGTTGCAGTACTTTTATCCACCTATATAAATAAGGCATCATACAAACTGTTTGAATAGGTCAGGGGACAATCTCTTGTACTTCTTGTGATGGTGATACAAGCATGTTGACAGTTGATTTTATGGGAAGACTTTGCTAGCCCTTCTTAATAAAGCAATTTACCAAGACATTTAAATACTTTGAAATCAGTTAGTATTAGCATGTATAACCCTCAAAATTTATATTTTGTTTTTAACTTTAATACTGTATTAGTACTTTATTTGTATAGTTATAATAAACTTGTTAGTTAATAGGTAATACTCAAGAATATTCTTAGTCTTTGAGGGAAGACATGCTAGTCTTCAGAGTCTATCATTTGACTACATGATATTGGTAATACAAACTGTTTCCTATATAAAATAAGCATTCCATTTCTTGGCACCCTACTTCAGTGATTTAGAGTAGGATTATCTAACACACTCTGTTTATAGTACTTTTAAACTTTAATTGGCTGTGGAGAGTCATTTAATTTAAGGGAGTTAAAATGAGAGTTTAGTTTCCAATCAAAGGGATACTTGCTTCAGTATGTAGGACTGTTATAACACGAAGTGTTTTTAACTATTTATTATAAATGTACATGAATCATTGAATCATCTTTCAGGCAAGGTTAAATCTGTATTTATATATGTCAAGTAGCTTGCTTGTGATTCAGAGAATGTTTTCCATAGAAATCAATTTCTTTCAAACTGGTGATATAATTTTATATAACACAACCATTGCTTGTCAGGGCTGTGCCCATCATCAAATTGAGAATGATACTGAATCATCAATTTCTTACCTCTCATTTCATCAATAGTGAGAGTCTCAAATAACATATATATTAAAATTAAAAGCAACCTAATATTCTGATTTATCAACAGATTTATTAATAACATTGAGTCAGAAAACATAATAATAAAATTAGAAAACTGTTAAAAAACAATTAACAGTAACATTTATCAAGTATCAAGATAAAACAAATAAACAAAATCAAGTCTCAAGTAATATTTACATTTAAAATTAAAAACAATCTAATATTCTTCTAGGTCATGTCACCTAATCACTACAGATTTATTAATAACAATCAACCAGATAATACAATAATAAAATCTAAAAGCTGTCAAAGCTCAATATTCAAAATTTACAGAATTTTAACCCACAAATATCCTTGAAAAACCATTCAAGTATCACCCATTGATTCTTCTTATATTTCTATTCTGATTTGATTTTATTTCTTATAGAAGGCATGCAATGATTGTACATGCTACATTCTTAACTTTCAGAAAGTGTATAGCTTTGTCCCAGAGCAAAATGATTGACCATCTGCACCTTTAATAATTTCAGACTCTATTTCCTTAGGTAGAAACATTAACATGTTCATCAATAAACTCCTAACATGAAGCTAATGTTTTTGAAATGCTATATAAATGTCTACTGTATGGGACATAACATTATGATATTACAATGTTTATGTAAATATATTCTACATTGGAGTTGTTTATATAATGAAGGCTGAACTAGATAGGTCATATATCTCAGGGAAAAACACAGTAATATTATTTTTCTAGATGGAAACAGTATCAAACTGACTTCTAATGACCTATAGTTGTACACATATATTAATGCATTTTTTGTTTTGTTTTTGTTTTGTTTTGAGTATTTTTATTATTTTGAGATTATAATAGAAATTCCTCATTTCCTTCTTCCCTTTTCTCCTTGCAGTCCCTCCCTTGTACCCCTTCTCTTTCTCACTTTAAATTAATGGAATATTGTCCTTTAATTCTTTTTTTCTTTCCTTCTTTATTTTATATTTATCAAAAAAACAGTAAAAAGAATTTAAAAATGCCGAAGAGTTAACAATAACTATACAGAGGATAATAATCATAAGCATGGCTTATCAAGGGTGGAAATGCAAATAAGATTACTACACATATATTTTCTTTGTGTTCAGCTTTCCCTCTGAATTTTTTTTCCATCCCTGTATATCCTTATTGA
>PVIH01009794.1:0-79829 GCA_004025045.1 Sigmodon hispidus | reverse complement strand
CCACGCCAGAGCCAATGCGCTCCATGGTCTGGCCCATGCGCTCAATACTGGAGGCCATATGGTCAAGACCTAGTGGGCCCATGCGCTCAATGCCAGAACCCATACGCTCAACTGAGCCCATGCGGTCCATGACCAGGCCCATACGCTCAATCTCAGAGCCCACTCGATCCATGCCATGGCCTAGGCCTGCACCCATGCGCTCCATGCCAGCACCGTCAATGCGGTCAATGCCAGGGCCCATCCTCTCGATCCCAGGGACACTGCCTCCAGCTCCACCTCCTCCCTGCTTTGCAATGATCTCTCCTCTCTTCAGTGCATTACTTAGGATTTCATTTATTCGGCCCATGTTCATCCCAGATCCAAATCGCCCCATGTTTTCCATACCACCACCAAAGGGTCCTTCCATGCCTCCAATTTTATTTATTCCAAATCCTATGCCTTCCATTCCCATTCCTGCAGGCCCTAGGTTTCCCATTCCAATGCCTTTGTTCAAGTGGTTGGCATCAATAGGCTGCCCTCCAGGACCTAACCCCATGCCAATGCCACCAAGTCCATGGGGAAGTTGCTGTGGTCGTTCAGGAGGGAAAAAGTCTCCCTTTGGCAAGGCCCTCTCATCCATTTTGACGTGCATTGGTCTATCAAACAGCAGCTGGCCATTAAACATAGATATAGCTTGCACAGCTTCAATGGATTGTTCAAAAGTCACAGTGCCTATTCCACGACTTTTCCCATCTTTATCTTCCAGAATATCTGCTCGAACCACCACACCAGCCATACTAAATACTTCTTTCAGTTTCTTCCAGCCAACTTTATAATCCAGATTTGCTACAAAAACTGTGCTTCCAAGTCTTCCAGCCTTTTGCATTGCTCTCCTTGCATGTTCACCATCAGGATCTTCTTTGACTTTCAGTGGTCTTCCACTCAGACTATGCTTGTTTAAAACTTCAGCAGCTTTTTTCATGCTCTCTTCCATCTTGAATTCAACAACAGCACATCCTCTTGACTTTCCTTCAGCGTCCATTAAGAGCTCCACGTATGTTACCTCACCAACTTTTTCTTTAACCAGGTCTTTAAGTGACTGCCATTTCACATCAAAAGGTATGTTGGTAATGAAGGCTCTGTATCTCTTAGTTGGATTGGAATATGGCTCAAAACGATTGCCTCCTCTTTTTATATTTTTCTCCTTCCTCTTCTCATTCTGAGTAGGTCGTTCTCCTTCACCCTTCGGGCCCGGAGCTCCGTTGCCGCTCGGCACGCACGGCGCGCCGATCTCTTCCTCCATTTTGGGCTCTGTCGCTGCCACTTCGGCCGCCGCTTCGACCCCTGCCGCCATTTTCTCTGCGTCTGGGCTTTGTGTGAGGGACCGAGCTATGCCGAGCTGCGCCTGCGTGCTCACGTGACCCCGCACGACCAGTCATAAAATAAATTTTAAAAAATTTAAAGAAAAAAAAAAAAGAACCCTGCAGCCTGAACACCCTGTCCAGCTCCAGACTGTCTTCAGATCCACAGGGACCCAGCTACTTCTAATCCCATCACAACCCATTCTATGGAACCTATGTTTCTACAACTCCACCGCCTCAGTGGAGACCTCCAGCCTTGATGCAGGCAGGGTCCAAGTGGTGACAGTCTGTTTCCTCTAGGAAATAGTAAGAAATTAACTTGGAGAGTGACCCGAGGAGTTAGAGTCGGGAGACAGGGAGGTTCTCTTGAGAAGTGGGAAAACGGAGAACTGGATGGTTGGTTATCTTGTAGAATGCCTGTCTAGCATCCATCCACCAGGGCTTGGTTCAATTCCAGAACTACCAAGAACTGAAGCCAAGACAAAGCTGGCCAGACAGTGGAAGGACATATGGAATGGGGTTAAGTAATGGCCACAGCTGGTCAAGGTTAAGCTGTAGTTCTGACGGGAGGTGATGTGGTCATGAGCGAAGAACTCAGAGTATGTGAGACCTGTGAAGGGCAGAGGCCAACATCAAGTGTCTTCCTCAATCAGGCTCCACTTCAATTTTAGAGACAGAGCTGGAGCTCATCGGTTCCTCTAGGCTGGCTGGCCAGTGAGCCCCAGGGACCTCCTGTCTCCTGACTTCCCCCAAGGCTGAGGTTACAGATGCACACAGCCACACCCAGGAGTCCAAATTCAGGTCCCCACACTTACAAGGCAGGAACCTTACCAATTAGGCCATATCCCCTGCCCCTAAAGGTAAAAAACCTTAGTAAATCAAACCCCTGTAAGTAGGACCATCTACTGTTTCTCAGCCATGGATGTACCTCTTCCCTGATCCCAAAGTTAGGGATCAGGTATGGGCAGCAGGGGGATGCTCTGAGGCCCAAACAGAGAGGCCATCATTGCCCTTAACGGTTCCAGTATTCAGAAGGGATGAGCAGGAGGCACCGCTCACTCCAGGACCTCACAGATGAGTGGTGGTCCATACCTTCCACTACCTGTAGTCCCCTTCTGTGAACCAGCCAAGGCACTCCTCCATGATATATTGAGCACCCAACAGGCTGTTCCTACAGATTAGTTTGCTGTTGTATCCACTAGCCAGTTCCTCTGCCAGCCAGCGGGCTGCTCAAGACGTGGGAAGCCCTCAGCTATGTCATCAAAGCCAGCCCTCCTTCTCTGCCCCACCGTCTCCAGGAGCAGTCGCTCTGTGTATTTATTGGTACAGCCATTAGAGTCTCATTGGATGTCTGTTAGAAGCTGGCCATCTTTCACTAAGTAATCCTTTACATTGTTTCCCCTGTTCAAATTACTCACGTAATTAGAGGCCGGGTGATACACAGTGCTAAGCTCTGAAATTAAATTTGCAATGATTAAGATGAAAATTGAGGAATTTTTCAGATCAAGAGGACTATTAGAAACACTGTGTGTGTATATGTGTATGTGTGTGTGTGACTATGTGTGTGCATCCTGAAAGTTTGCAGCATGTGTTGTTGTGTATATTTGTATGTTGTGGGGTACCCTGGGTGTATGTGTGTATTGCTGGCAGACCTGCCCATTGTATTCCGTAAGCTAGATCCACATCTATGTGTCCCTGTTGCTATGAGTCCTTAGAAAGCACTGGCCTCATCCTGTCCAGGCCTTCCAAAACAAAGCAGGCTTCATTGTCCCTCACCTGTGGCATGAAACAGTGACAAATGGATATCTCTTGACACAGAGGGATGGTCACCTTCAAATACTGTCTAAGCAACGTGTGATCCTTGGTTTACCCAAGCCCAGTGGGGCCAGTCAACCTTGGCTCAACTATCACCTGGCACTTGAGCTCTTGGGTACAGAGGCTATGTGTATCTACAGTATGGTCTGCATCCCTTGGGGTAATCCACCCAGCCACCAAAAGTGTAGACTGGTGACCAAGATAGGTCATACACTCACAAAACCAGGGTCCATAGAACTGAGTCAGCATCTGACACACGTGGCTCCCTCATTTCTAAATGAAGCCCTAAGGTCACCCTCATTCAGCTTCTTACACACATACACACACACACACACACACACACACACACACACCACTCAGAGACAAAGAGTATTGCCACTTACAGAAAACTTACTATATCCTGTTATGATGAAAATACAAATGCTGACTGACAGAGTAACACTCAGACCTCCAGGATTCCTGTCTGCTCCAGCTCCCACAGGTCCACTGTCCTTTTGGATCACAAGCCAGGCTCATCCTAACATTCCAGAATGTTCCTGACTTAGTACGAAGTTTCTGGCACATGGTACTGAGCCTCCTCGTGACACAGAGTTCATGAAGGAACAGGATGATTCTGTCTTCCTGGGATCATCTTCCAGCCATGCACATATGCTTGATGAACAGAGCTTCCAGGGTCTTCTGACCTCATCACTCTCCTGATTCTAGATCTTAATCACACATCCTTGGGCACACACACACAGAAGTACAGGAGGGATGAGCTTATAGACAAGAGTCAGCTGACTACCTACTGCCCAGTCAACCTCCTAGGACATGAGAATGCACTGCTCTGCTGCCTACAGGCTACTGTGCAATTGAAATGTAGCTGGTGTGGCTGAGGAGCTGCATTGTTAAATCCCTTAAAAATAATCATTACATGTAGTGATTTTTAAGGAGCTAGTGGCTGCCATAGTGAACAACTCAGGATCATCAAAAAGCAGCAGATATAATAAATACAAAAGCATTTGATCAATGCCCTAGTATAAATATACACATGTGCTACAGTAAACACTGTAGGGGGGAGGTTGGCTGTCCTGGAAGTTGAGACCAGGCAGGCCTCAAACTCAGATTTTTTTTTTAAACCTGCATACTTCTGGAAACCAAATCTCTTCCTCTCCCCCATGTCTGTCCTCCATCTCTCTCTCCCTCTATGTGTGTGTGTGTGTGTATCCCTTCCCTCTTCGTCTCTGTCTCTCTCCCTCTGTGTGTGTGTGTGTGTGTGTGTGTGTGTGTGTGTGTTCATATGCATGCATGTTTAAGGGGACAACCTCAGGTGTCACTCCTCAGCTGCCTTCCTTTTATTTACAACAGAGTTTCTTACCAGCCTGAAACCCGGCCTAGCAGACTACATGACCAATGAGGCCCAGGAATCTACATGTCCCCATCTCTCCTCTGACCGTCACTGACATTCTCAGCACTCATACCCAAGCTCACCTTTCTCCATGGGTTCTGGGGGTCAGATCAAAGCCTTGCACTTGCAAGGCAAGACTTCACCATCCGAGCCATCTCCCCAGCTCCAGAACACAGGTCTGTGATCTATCTATGAAGATTAAATAACCTCAGAGTGCACTGACAATCTCAAAGTCTCACAGCCAGTAAATGAATAGCAAAAGCATGATGCACCCTTCATCCATCAGGCGTACAGGCCTGTATCCAATGCACCACTGCAGGCAAATGAGCATTGGTGGGGTTTTGTATGTATTAGGCTTGCAATGGGGATGTACACCATTGTCTTTGCATAGAAAGACTGCAATATCAACGGAGCCAGAAAGCCAAAACTGTCAACAGCAGGCTAGAACTGCCCACTTACTCCATGTGACAGGCACAGAATAGTCACCAGGTTAAAAACTGAGGTAGTCCCAACAACTGGATCTAGTGTATACATTTTAGATGGCTACAGAAAAATGTATTTACTCCTAACCAAACAAGGGGGTGGTCATGTGACTTGCTAGTCAATGGCACTGACACTAGTCAGGAAGACTTGGGCCCAAATCCAAATTTGCTACTTATCTATCATCAAACCCCGACAGAACTTTGGTCTCTTTGCAAGCAGAAAGGAGACAATAGCTGTGCCCATCACAGTGGTTAAATAAAGTACTACATAAAATCAAGCCTAGCACCAGGTCCAGCACACAGTCAGTGCATGAACACTAGCAGAAAGAGGCAGAGGGGAAACAAATCTTTCCAGGGAATGAAATGTCTAAAAATTAATAAGAGTTCCCAAAAGAAGTGACTCAGAAATAATGTTTAAAATATTAAACACCCTTAGCCATCAGGGTCCTGAAATTAAAACTACTTTGAGATTTCACTGTACCCCAATCAGGATGGCTAAGATCCAAAACACTGCAGTGATGGTACATGCCTCTAACCATAGCACTCAGGAAGCAGAGGCAGGCGGATCTCTGTGAGTTTGAGGCCAGCTTGGTCTACAGAGTAAGTTCTAGGACACAAAGCTCTAGGCTACACAGAGAAACCCTGTCTTAAAAAATAAGAACAAACAAACAAAAAAGATTCAAAGTACAAATGCTTGCATGGATGTGAGAAAAGCAAGTAGGAACCTGCATTTGCTGTTGGTCAGAACAAATGCAGCCACTATGGAAATTAGTGTGAATGTTTCTCAAAAGGTAAAAAATAATTGACACATGACTCAACTTTATACCTCTTGGGTATATACACACAGAATCTAGATTCTACTGCAGAGATACTTGCTCCATGTCCATTGCTGCTCTGTTCACAATATCCAATAAAGGGAAGCAGCCTAGATGCCCATCAATGGATGAATGAATAATGGCAACATGGAATAGCTAGCTACACAGTGAAATATTACCCAGCTACTAAAAAAGATGAAGTTATGAAGTCCATAGGCAAATAAGAGAAACTGAAAATAGTCATCCTGACTGAGGTAACCCAGGCCCAGAAAGACAGAAGTCACTTCATTTTTCTCCCATTTGTAGATATTAGCTTCGAATCTTCAGATAGTTGTGTTTTGTTTGGAATACCCACAGAGGCCAGCAACTACTAGCAGATCATGAGAGGGGCTTTCAAGAGATGAGAGACAGAACATATGCACTGATACAAAGAGTTTAAAGGGGATTATGGGACAAGAAGGAATAAATTATGCTGGGGAAGGGGAGGGCGGGCAGCAAAGGGAAACTGGAAGGATAAATAACTCTAAAGACTTTTCAAAAAAAAAAAAAGTCACATAGAAACCTACTACTACAGTATCTTCCTAAGATATATCTATACACATACATAAAAAGAGTCCAAATGCTGACTCCTTGGATCCCACTCCCCCTAGAGGAACACCTGACTCAGTCTTGATGTTGGGGGGAGAAAACTAGATTTGCCAGGAGTGGAGGCTGAACTAAGCAATATTGGGTCCTTGGGACCTTGGGACCGCCTACCCATGGGGGGAATGGGGAAATTGTGCAGAAGAGAGAATGACCTGATGTGGTGGGAGGGGGAAGGGACCTTGAATAAAGATATACAAGGATAGAAAATGTGACTTCTTTATTCATAATAATAAAAAAAAAAGAAGAAGAAAAGAATCCAAATGGAACTACACTGTAAAGGCAAAAGGGCCCCCTACTAGACACCAGAGGCTAACATAAAAAGCCTAGGGCTCAGGATAGGTTACTTACTTATCTTGGAGTTGTTGGCTAGTGAGTTCCCACAGACCCCTTCACAGTACAGGCTACCACCAGTGCTATTACTCACCCTCCAAACCATGACAGCAAGACCCTCTTGCTGAAGATACCACATACTTGAATCACAGAACATGGAGAAAGCAAGCTAGAACTAATCCCTGCTATTTACCTTTCTTTGTGCTGAAAGGTGCTGTCTACGCATGTGTACACTACTGGAGGAGAAAAGTAACTGATCTTACCCAGGTGTGAATTCCATGAGCTGCCACAGCCGTCTATTGGCAAGATATATCTGCTTGTACAAAAGGAGCACCAATGCTATGGGAGTAACCAACCACATTCTGACTGGACTTAGGGTCCACAATATGGGATGAAACCTGTACTTTGCCACACACCATGGCAAGACAGTTCATAGCCTGTAGGCGAGAAGCTACTATTCTTATTCCGCTAAATGTAAATATTATTAACCCAGTTCCTAATGGCCTATCATTATAATCATAGAGCAAGACATCTCTCAACCCTCATCAGAGAAGCTTCTGTTTGTAACAGATGATGATTGACACAGAGACCCCTAACTGGCCAATGTGTAGAGGATAAGAGACTGCAGCATGCCAGCCCTCCAAAGACTCAGAGATCTTTGTGGAAGAGGGACCTAAAAGAGGTAGTGGGTGACCACAAAGAAACAGCATCTTCTGGGCACAGCTAGGGGACCACACACATGAACTTACAATAGTTGTGACATAATACATAAGTCCTGTGCAAGTCCAAGCCAAACCAAAGCCCAACACTAGAGAGTAATTAGATACATAGATCCACCCCTAGCTGAGCTCGTGGCAATTCTGTGCTTTGGGAGATGAAGGGTCAATTTAAAAAAAATGCCCTTTGATGGGTTAAAAGAAAATAAGTTAATCAAAAAAATGAAGGAGGGTAGATCTGGAAGTGTTCGGAGAGGGAGGATGAATATGATCAAAATATGTATGAAATGCTCAAAGAACTAATTAAATATAATGATCAAAAATATTTTTTTAAATGCAAAAGCAAGCAAAGAGCCACACATAGTGGTGCACACCTTTAATCCCAGCACCTGGGAGGCAGAAGCAGGCAGATCTCTGGGCATTCAAGGCCAGCATGGTTTACATAGAGAGTTCTAAGACAGCCAGAGCTTCACAGAGATCCTGCTTCAAAAAAGCAAAAAACAAAAACTTGTAGCCCATCACACACACACACACACACACAAATCTAATAAACCTGGTCTCTACAACCTAATAGGAACAAAGCTAATTTCACAGACTGTCACCTAAACTGCAAAGCATCACTGTACAAGAAATGCAAGTAAATAGCACCTGTGGCACATACCTTATAATCCCAGCACTTGGAGACTGAGGTGGGAGGTTCATGAGCTTGAGCCCTATCTGGGCTAACTAGAGAGTTCTAGTCCTCTCACAAAAAGAGAGGGAGGGAGAAAAGGAGAGAAAAGATAAAAGTACACATAGAAATGGAGTATTATTCTAAGCACACAGACTTCAGGGTCCCCTAAGAGATCTCCCAATTCCTGCATCTACCTTTGACATCTGGTAGCCATCTGCTCCCTGGACCTGTTATACCCTTACATAGTACCTGGCTTCACCCCCAACACCTGCCTCCCATCCCCACTGAACTATCACAGAACAGCTGGCATGGTCTCCCTGCCCAGGCTCCTTCTTCCTTTTCACCACCAGTTCAATAAATACGCCCTACGATTACCTCATCACCACCTTGCGGTAATGAGTTTTAATCTGCCTCATATTAATTAAAAGCATTGTTATTGGACCGTCTGGTTTGTGGTTTGAGGAAGGGGGTCAATGAATGACTAATAAGAAACTCAGTGCCGATTAATTACTGATTTGAGCCAATGGAGCAAAGGCCCAAGCATGAACAGTCTCTCTCACTGTCTGAACCCCTGGGAGCAGTGGCCCTACCAAACTTGGCAGAAAGATACCAACATCAGACTGAATCCACAGGGGCGCCATCAGAACTGAGCAAGGTCTGGGGACATCATGAGATAGGTACAGTGAAAGACAAAGTCAGAGATTCCAAACAGAGACCATGGAGTCTGGAATGTGGCCAAGTATATTGTATGCATGCTTGGCAATGTCATGATGAACTCATTGACTGCACATTAACATATGCCAAAGAAAATAAGCACCCAAAAGTAACAAGAATGACAGTGATTCACAGCATCACCATGGCAAGGTACAGAACTTCCCTCAACTCGGTTTTCATATCCATATCGACCTCAAAGGGTTGCTGGGAAGTGATGTCATACATGCGCTGCTCTTAGCCAAAGCAGGTATTTCTATACTTGTTGTAAGGGAACCTGAGAAGAGTTTTTAATTGAGTATAGTAAGATGCATAAAGACAGACACAATTATCATGAAAGAAATCTTAGAGACTTTAATCACAGATCCCTAGAAGGTATAGCATGCCACATAGGGCTATATGGAAATCAACCAGGGTAAACAGAAAGCATGGGCAAAGCTTTTGTTGTGAGATCTATTGGAAAGACAGGCGAGGTAGGGCAATTTAGGACTGGCTGGCTTGGGTCATTACTGCAGGCTTTGAAGCACAGAAGCTTCAAATGTCTGGGACCTGGTCCTGGACATTTAGAGCTAAGGGAATGAGGCCTTACCTGTATGGGCTGAATGTAGTAGTTGGGAAATAAGGACTTTGCATCAGTTCGTTTGCATATGAAAGTCCCAGTGCCAGGAGAGACACTAGCTCTCTCAGGGTCAGTTACAGAGAGAAAAAGCTCTTTTAATGCCTACAAGGACCTAGGACTTCAAAGCATCCAAAGATAATAGAAAGTTAAACAAAAGCTAATGTGATTCTCTAGCAATACTCCCTCTGAAATCTCCTCTAGTTCAAAACACTGCGGAAACAAAATTCGGCATCAACTACCTTGAGCTCTCCTGCCTTGAGCTGGACAGATCCAATGGCCTCTCTGACATTACACTAGTGTCCAATCAGAGCCTCAAGCACAGCATGAAAACATGATCCCCCATTCCCAGCTTCCCAACCTTAGGAAATGGTAACTCTAAGCTTGGGAGTCTCCCGGGCCATAGCCCTTGATGTCCCAAAGGGACTTCTCTTACCTTCACATACAAAATGTAAAAGCGGTTTTCAAAACCTTGCCATCATGCAATGAAAATGAACCCAACAGTGGCCCCAGTACAGTGTGAAAAGGACCCTTAGGGAGATGGAGTTAAGTCTACAATGAATTCACAGGAGAGGGGATAAAAGTAAAGAATGATAAAAGAGGAAAATTGACAACCTGAACACGGCCAGCCCCTGGTATTCAGCTTAAGGCTGAGCAGCACATATACGTGCAAAAACTTCCTGAGTCCAGAGAAAATACAACCCCAGAGATTGAGTTGCCTGTGGCCTCTTCTTACCATCCAGACTGGAAAAGACTCATAATTCTTAAGACACTAATCATACCCAAGAAGCTCTAGCCTCACTAGCCAGAGACAGCCTCAATACTATCTCATTCTAAACTAGCAAATATGAAAGCAAGACCATAGGAAAATATAAAACTATCTCCCAGAAACTCAACAACTGCCCCAGATCAAATTTCAAGAACATTCATTACAAAAATAAAATACAATATAACTATTAAATAAAATACAATAGCTAATGGAAAATTAACAGATATGCAGAGGATCAAAAAGCACGACATATTATGTGTCATGAGAAGAGAGATAAATAACAAACATGATCAACTCAGACCTGAAACCGATGCTACAGTTAGTAATGAACAACATTAAAGCTAAGCCTGGTGATGCAGGCCTGGCTTCCCAGTACTCAGAGGCTCAAGCAAACAATCTCAAGTTCAAAACTGTCTAGACTACAAAGAACATCTAATCCAAAATAGGAAGATTGCGAGTTGGACAGCCTGAGTACATAACACCACCAAACTTCTTTTTTTTTTTTTTTAAAGTTTTCTATTTCTCTTTAATAATTGGGGGTCAGGCAGACTACCACACCCAGGCATCCCGCAAAGTAGGCGGGTCGCCTTAGGGGGTAACCTTTACCCGCTCAAAAATTCTTCTCACATTAGCAGTGAGGACTCAGGCATCACCCTGCATCGTGACGTATCGTTATTTTCCTTACTCATAAGTCTAAGGCACCATACTGCTAAAGAAGAAACAGAAGTTACTTTCCAACAAGTGCAGTCCCCAGTGCCTTCTTTCAGTTGCCTTGGCAACAGTGTTTCATTGTAGCACTGGAAAGTTAACTACTACAGAAGTCTCACTATGTAACTCCAGGCATAGAACATGCCAGATAGACAAGGCTGGCCTCAAGCACAGAGATCTGCCTGCCCCTTCCTCCCAGGTTCTAGGATTAACAGTGTACACCAGTACATCTATCTGGCTTTCTCTAGCAATGGGTTCTGGGGGATTGAACTCAGGGCCTTATACTCACATGGCATACACCATCTCCATCACCCCAGCCCAATACTTGTATGAGAAACAGTTTTTAGACTGAAGGAATTACTCTCTAGTAATGGAATTAAAACAATGATTGAGGGAGGTATGAAGCAAAGAAAGTTGTCCCAGCATCCCTGGAATCCCAACAAACAAGTGGTCATGTCAGCAAGCCCTCAGCAAATGAGCTGCAAATTTAAGAGAATAACAACTTTATTCCTGGCAACTTTATTCCTCCTGCCAAAAAGCAAGTCTGCCTACACAGATGCCCACATAAGTTAGGGACCTGTACTCTTCAGTTCAGAAAGTATCCATTTGGGGGCCTACTGGCCAGTAAAAGCTACAGAGAACTCTTCCCTCTACCTGCCCTTAATCACACCTGGTGAGAAGATGCATAATTAACAGTTCTTACAGTTGTTCTGCAGCCAGACGAGTGAGGGCATTTCCGAATGGTGATCACAGACAAGAAGAACAAATGCTAAGACCAGTGTAGAAAGAGGTTTCTGGCTCGCCTAGCTCCACAGTTCAGACCTGCCCGCCGCCGCTTATCTGGACCAACATCCCAAAGTCCCAATTAAACACACAAACACTTACATTAATTTCATCCTGCTTGGCCTATGTCTCAGGCATATTGCTAGTTAGCTCTTTCAACTTAATTCAACCCATTTCCATTAATCTGTCCTGCCATGTGGCCCGTAGCTCACCTGTGTTACCTTACATGTTAATTCTTGGGCAGCTGGATCGATCTCTTCTGACTCTGCCCTCCTTCTCTTACCTATGCTCCGACTTCCCACCTACTCCTTCGGTGCCCGCCATGGGCCAAAACAGTTCCTTTAAAGAATGATATTCACAGCATACAGAAAGACATTCCCACGTCAGCCATGGGCAGAATAACACACTGGACAGCCTGCCTCCCCTCTTGTCTCTCTGTGCTTGTTCAGGATACCAGGATGTGGGATGACAGACAGCCTCTTCTCGAGTCTATACAGCCTTGCACTCTCATGGCTGATGGCAGGAAATACAACCAACCCTGCTGTGGAATAATCCTATTGCACACTGTGAATCTGTACTATTCTCATTGGTTAATAAAGAACTGACTGGCCCATCGCCAGGCAGGAAGTATAGGCAAGGCAGGATAGCCAAACTGGGAATGCTGGAAGGAAGAAGAGCAGCCAGTGGAATCACCAGGAGACACAGAGGGAGGGAGACATGCTGGAGAATAGATAAAGCTATGAGCCACATGACAATACATAAATTAATTTAAAAAATGGTTAATTTAAGTTGTAAGAGCTAGTTAATCAGTAATAAGCCTAAGCTATCAACCGAGCATTTGTAATTAACATGAGCCTCTGTGTGGTTATTTGGGAGCTGCTATCAAGACAAAAACTTCTACTTACACAAACCTCAAAAGATAGATGTAAAGAACACTAGATAAGGAAGCTAGGGAAAACTGACCACACGTAGTGGTCAGAGTGTGAAATCGATGAAGAGACATGCTTTTGCAGGAGAATTATCTGAGGGGGAAGACACTCCCCAAGAGCTGACAGTGATAAAGGGATCTAAGGAAATGGCAGTGCTACATTTGCCTGCCTGACTGCCTTTGAACTTCCTGTGGAAAAGTCCATCTACTCTGTTACTGCTGCTGTCCTTAGCTAACATTAGAACCCGGTTTCTTGGGCCTTCCTATGAGGGCTGAAGATCAGAGGGTGCTGGGAATCTTCCAGGCCTTTGGTCCAGACTGGAATCACAGAGGCATCTGTCCACCTGCACTGAGAAGCTACAAGGCTCTCAGCCTTTCCAGTGTGCAAACTACCACTGTTGGACTAACCAACCTGTCTACATCAGCCAATTTAATTATTCTTCTTTTGACACATTCATGCTCTATGTGCTGTTCCTCTACAGCAGTGGTTCTCAACCTGGGGGTCACACACACCCCCTTTATAAGCCTCTATTTCTAAAACTATTTACATTACAGTTCATAACAGTAGTAAAATTATAGTTATGAAGTAGAGATGAAAGTAACCTTATGATTGGGGGTCACCACAACATGGGAAACTGTATTAAAGGGTTGTAGTATTTACTTGAGAGGTTGAAAACCTCCACTCTAGAGATTCCTGAACTAATACAGGTGACATTAACACTTGTTAATCTCATTATATGTACTAATGGCACTGTGCTTTCTTAGCAAACTGTCCTGGTGTAGAAACTAAAATTGCAATTTAGAGTTCTCCAGCAGTAAGCAAACAAAAGAATTATGGCAACATATTTTAGATGGAGGTGCCAGGTACAACATTCATTTTATTATTACTCTGTGTGCTTTGGAACTGACATTTGGAATTTTTCATAGGGAGATGTGTTTTCTTAACAGATCCAACAGGAGTTCACAGCCTTGCAGAAGAAAATAAGGTTACTATGAATAGTGAGATTAGTGACATTGCTCAGGTGCACCCAGATAATCTCCAAAGCTCTTTACATTTGAAAGACAAAGGCAGAAGAGACCCAGAGAGACACAGTAGTATGTGAACTGGACCAGATGCTGCTGGCTTTGAGGATGGGGAAAGAGACCATGAGCTAAGAAACTTAGGGCATCCCTAAAAACCAGAGACGTTGTCAGGTGTGGTAGCACACACCTTAATCACAGCAGAAGTGGGGCAGAATGAGCTCTATGAGTTCAAAGTCAGACTGGTCTACATGATGAGTTCCAGGTCAGCCAAGGCCACATAGTGAGACCCTGTCTCCAAAAGGGGGAGGGGGGAATTAGGAAAGACACAAATAGAAGTCGGGGGGGGGGGGGGAATCAGAGATGGATCCTCCTCCAGAGACACCAGAGGGAATAAATACCACCTTCATTTTGTCCCACAGAGAATCATTCTGGGCCTCTGACCTCCAGTGCCCCAAGTCCGTATTGTTGTAAGCCACCATTCAATAGTAATTTGTTATAGTAACCACAATCAACGTCTAGAAATGCTTTATTTCTGAATTGATGTTCCTAAGTGAAATATGATAGTGCCGTGGAGTCTACATTGAGGGAATTAAGCTCACACATATTCTCCATCCTTAGGATGGGTTCTTGGAGCTATTCTCCTGAGTTCTGGCACACTGGCTCTCTCTAACCCTCCCTACCTCTACCTGTGATCCCTGAAGCTCCACCCAGAATGGCTGGCATTCCGTATTTCCCTGCAGCCCTGCAGGGGACATGGTACAGGCCTAAGGAGAATCAGAGTCACACAAGGGCTATCCTCGTCTATCCCCAATCATGGTTAGAATGAACCACAGCAATGCCAAAAGGTCACATGACCGGGACCTTCCACCACTTCCAGGTACAGACTCTGACCAGGTAGGAGGCTGCAACCTCTTGGGAGTACCCATTATCACTGTGGCCAGGTAACACAGACACAATTGCCCAGAGCCCCAGGGACTGCAAAGGCAGCTCTGGCAGCCTCTCCCTCTGCCCTTGCTAGCTGTTGGACACAGCCTGGGTCAGAGAGCTCTCCTTAACCTCACCCTCAGTTGCTCTATATCCCATGACTACATTTCGCCTCCTTTAGGACAGACACCCAATGAGAGCTCAAAATATCTGTTCCTTCCCTCGACAACTCATCTAAGAATATACACTGAGCCTACTGTGCCAAGCGTACCAACGCAGCAGCAAGAGAGACCGAGTCCTTGTCCGCTCAGGGCAGATGCTCATTTGAGATCCCCAATTGATGCTCAACTCTTGTTCCCTCAAGAATGGACCACTGCATACCCAGCATCCCACTAAGTGGCTGGCATACCATAAACGCTCCCTAAGCAGGAGCTGCTCCATTGTCTCTATGAATATTCATGCTTGGATTCTCTGCCCAGTGATGAAGCATAGCATGGAGAGGTCCCTCATCATCATCATCTGAAAGATCAGGATGGAGATCCGCCCATAGGGAAAGGCCTAGCCATAGGTTGAGATGGGGGAAGAGACAATACCCCAGTTCCCAAACTGCTTTGCCTTAAATTAGCCTCAAACATGTGCTGCTGTTGTCAGTCAACAGTTTATTTGTATATTTAAGCAAAATTATTCTGCTAATTGGACATATGTCTCATGGTTCTACGAGGCAGAATCTATTAAAAAGTCTTGCTGTAACTAGGCAAGAGCTTGGCGAGGAGTTTTTATTTGGGGACAGGAAGAGAGCTGAGTGGATTTTAATTTGGTAGAAAATAGCTGCTTGGGGCCACAACAGTGAGCCGCAGGAATGAAGAGCAGCCTGCTCAGTCGCTGCTGCTCTTAACAAGCAGCCAGACCACCTTTGCGGCTGCGCAACTTCCTCCACACTTCATTAGGAAGAGCTTGCCATTTCTACAGTCCTGTTTTAGAGGTGCAGCCATGGAGGCGAGAGTAGGACCCCCATCATACCTGCCCAGGTAGAAAGCTGTCCTCACCACCCCCCCTGCAGCCTGACCTCCTGAACACAGTAAGATGTGACAATTCTTAAACTCAAGATGAACAGACCAAAAGGCTTTAGAAGAAATGGCCAAGAGCTGAAGGCATGGAGGAGAGGAGGAAAACAGAATGTCAAGACTTAACAGTCCACAGTCTCTGAGACAGCGAGCAAATCCATGCCGTGGGGCTGCAGGCTTGATGCACACACACACACACACACACACACACACACACACACACACACACACACCCTCCCTAGCCCCTGGAACCTAAAATTGTAGCCTTATTTGGGAAGAGGGCTTTTGCCAACACCACTGAGTATTTTCAGATGTGATCAGCCTAGACTACCTGGGAGAGGAGGGTGGCATGTCTAAGCCCAATGACAACTGTCCTTACAGGAAGGAAAGAGGAATGTGGAGGCAGAAATTCGAGAGATGGAGTCACAGAGCTGCTTGGAGCTTCCAGAAGAGGCCAGAGATTTTTCCATAGGATCCCCAGAACCAGCACAACCCTGCTGGTCCTTTGATTTTGGACTTCTGGCCTCTGGAACTATAGGAGGATGGTTTTTGTTGTGTTATGTCACTCATTTTAAGTCATTTGTATGGCAATCACAGGGAGGTAATTAGCTGTGGACCCAGTGATCAGCTGTGGACCCCTAGACAAGGCTCCTAACTAATCTGTGCCAGAGTTTCTTCATCTGCACTGGGGAAGAAGGCATCAGCTGGAGGAGGAACACAGGAGAGATCAGTGGGAGGGAGGCAGACAAAAAGTATAATGATGTGTGTATGATGGCACTGTGAAACCCAGTGCCATAATCTATTCATATTCTAACCTAGGAATTGTTTTTTAAGTTTCTTTACAATGAGAACAATAGTATCTACACTTCTGGATTGTCTGGGAGTTAGGACAGATAACAGAGTCCTCAGCATCATACCTGTCTCGTAATTGCTGTTCAGGTACATGTGAACACCTGCTCTTAGCATCAGAGAACCTGTCTTCGTCAGACAGGGATGCATTTAAAATGGGCAACAGCAGGTAGAAGCTGGGTTTCTGCAGTTCCCGCCCTGCTGAGGAAATCGGTGCAGGCAGAGTCTATGCATGTCTCTCTGGGGAGCAGGCACCATCCCTACCATCCCATGGATCCAGAAGACCCCTAACAAGCTGAAAGCAGCCCCACAGGTCCAGGCAGCTGGGCAGCAAGGGACTATAGATAGGCATAGACAGTCAGATGCAGCATGCTTACCACCAGAAGCATAGGGGCCTGCTTCACATTACTACAACCACTGCCTCTGGAAAGAGGCTGTTGCTTCAGAGCAGCAGAAGTAAAACCCAACTCCAGGCTTCTGTGAGCCTGATGCAGTCCCAGAGATTAAAAAAGAGAAAGAAAAAAGGTGAGCCAGGAGAAGAGCAGAAAGAGAGAAGATGGCAAAGGTGGGTGGGTATGCCTTACTCCACCTTTCCATGCTCACATTCAATAATGCCTTCACACACAACCTCGCCTATCTGAGGCCACTCTGCACTCGTTGGCCTTATGTGTCTTAGCAGCCTTAGGATGTGCAATCTAGAGTTAAACAAAAAAGGTGATACACTGAGGCTGAAGAGACAGCTCAGCAGTTAGCGAGAGGACCCAGGTTCAATTCTCAGCACTCACATGGCAGCTTACAACTGTCTGTAACTCCAGTTCCAGGGGTCTGACACCCTTATACAGACATACATGCAGGCAAAACATCAATGCGCATAAAATTAAAAATAAATAAAACATAGGTTCAATTCCCAGCGCCCATATGGCAGCTAACAACTGTCTCTAACTCCAGTTCCAGGGGTCTGACACCCTTACACGGATATACATGCAGGCAAAACACCAATGCACATAAAAAATACTTTAAAAATTATTATTAAGAAAGGAAGAAACATCTATGTACGACAGCATGCACATAGTATCCAAGCTCTAAGAAAAAAGAGATGGGGAAACCCCTGAAGCTCACTGGCTGGACAGCCTCACTGAATCAATGAGCCTCCAGTTCAGTGGTAAATGGTAAACCCTGTCTCAAAAACTAAAGGTAAGGTGGGCAGCAACAGAGCATGCCTTTAATCCCAGCACTCCCAGAGGGAGAGGCAGGAAGACCTCTGAAGTGAGGCTAGTTTAGTCTACAGAACGAGTTCCAGGACAGCCAGGGCAACACAAAGAAATCTTATCTTAAAATATGCCAGCCCAATTAATTAATTAGTTAATTAGTTAAATTTAACTAATTAATTAATTAAAAGGAAAGTGATCAAAGAAAGACATCCATTGTCAATCTTGGTCTCCAAATGCACACACATACACATTCACAAGTACATACCACACAAACAAATGAGTACAGGTATCATATATACACACAACACAAAACATACAATAAATAAATAAGAAACCATCAAGGTAACCCTGTGTTTCCAGATGTCATCTACAAAGAAAATAATTCACATGCTTAAATATATCTCACTGTCCATCCAACAGCTGAGGCCATTGCCACGTTCTTACAGAAGGAAAATAGAGCTGCTTGGTAAGGACCAAGACCACGTGACATGGCTCCTGCTCCATAGTGTCTCCATTTCAACTGCTTGTGGAGACCTAAAACTCATGCAACTCTGGGGAGGGGAAGGGAAGGAGAGAGAGAATGCAATATCATTCACCAAAGGAAAGTCCACAAGTTGTTCCCTATAAGAAGGATACCCACGGGCCTGGAGAGATGGCTCAGAGGTTAAGAGCACTGACTGCTCTTCCAGAGGACCAGGGTTCAATTCCCAGCACCCACATGGCAGCTAACAACTGTCTGTAGTTCCAATTCCAGGCAAACACCAAGGCAAATAAATAAATAAGCTTTTTAAAAAAAAAAAAGAAGAAGAAGAAGGATACCCACTATAGCCCAATCCCTCATTCAGATCAGCTTCAGCTCTTTGACGGACGTCTATACTAGGAGTGACTTTCTTCTGGATGGTGAACATGTCCAGCCACACAAACTTCGGTTATAAGCATCTCGACTCCAGAAATCCAGGTCTCCACAGGCCATCCTACACCCTCAGCTGCCTAGTAAAATGTCATATGCTTCCTCTTCCCCTTCATGATACAGAGTGAGTCACGAAGCCAGCCTGCCAGCGTCAACCTTGAAAGTGCTTTACGTCACTGACTGCTGCGCTAGCCCCTTGGTTCTAACACACTCTGGAACCTGGAGATGCCATGTAACAAGTGAGCTAATGATGCTTTTCCTCCTCATTCCTTTATGAGGATTCTCATGATGATAACACTCTAGCAATATTTATTCCCGCTCTTCTGTGCCTGCTGGGGCCCCTTCCCAGGCACAACTCCCAGGAACCAGCCTACACTCTGCTATCTGGTACATCCAGCCACTACGAGCTGCCTCCTCAAAAGCCTGGCTAGACTTTCCTCACCAGGGCTGTCAGCTACTGAGAGCGCCGCACTCTCACTGCCTTTCAGAGGACTTACAGACTGGAGAATAAGTCTCTACACAGCCCGCCGGCTCCTTGGAGTCCCCAAGACAAACGTTACCCTAGTCCTGGCCTGGAAAGCTCTGAAGAATGGCACTCTGGAGGATTCCAAGGGCCACAGCATGGCACAGATGGAGAAAGGACACAAGCAAGAGCCGAGAGGAACTACACCTCAAAGACAGGGCCTTGAGATGTGACAATGAACCCTGCATGCCATTCAGTCATTTGTTCAAGCCTTTACTCAAAACCAACTACATCCCAGGTACTTGTACTGACACTGCAGACCTGGAAACTCATGTCATACACCAGGTCTGTCCTCTTCAATCACACCTTCTAGAAGACCTCGGCTTACCTTCACAACTGTTTTATCTTTCGATGACTCTGATGGTGACTACATAATCCTCAGTGAGTACAATAGCCATCTCTAGTTTACAGACAAGGAGAACAGTCACTCCATAGGGCTAGATGACCTTCCAAAACCTTAGACTCTTTCTATGGCCTCTCCAACAGCAAGGGCATAAGCTAACGCTGAAACAGAATTTAAACCCACTACGTCCTAGGTGTTATATTTTTAATAATGTATTTAATTTTATTTTATGTGCATTGGTGTTTTGCCTGCATGCATGTCTGTGTAAGGGTGTCAGATCTTGGAGTTACAAATAGTTGAAAGCTGCCATGTGGGTACTGGGAATTGAACCTGGGTCCTCTGGAAGAACGGCCAGTGTTCTTAAACACTGAGCCATCTCTCCAGTCTCCATCCTTGGCATTATTGCTGAAGATTAAATACACAAATCGAGAACCCCAATCTCTAATGTAAGAGAAGCAACAGTCAGAGAGATGATGTGTAACTAACTATCATCTATGGCAGGAATAAAGACAGAATGATTAAATCATAGAAAGATAGTCCTGGAAAGATACACAAGGAATGATGATTGCCTCCAGGCAGGGAAATTGGGTACCTGAGGAACAAGGGTCATTTTGTCTGTTCCAGATATTGTGTATTTTGAATTGTGAGTCGTTTGAATGAATTTCCCATTAAATAGCACTTTAAGGGTGCAACCAGCCAAATCCTGAATGTGGAAATTCTACAGGATAAATGATCTGGCTCTCCGACAAGTGAATAACTAAATAAAAAATAAAATAAAGGAAGAGACAAGAAATGTTATGGATTCTAAAAGACTCAGAAAGTGTCAATAAAATGCAATACATACAAACACACACATATATACATGTATATATGATATGGGATGTCTTTCTGTATGCTGTGAATAAAGGAACTGTCTTGGCCTATGGCAGACGTCTTAGAAGTTGTTGGGGAAATCAGAGCATAGATAAGGGAAGGAGGGTGGAGTCAAGGGAGATACCATCCAGCTGTCCACGAATCAACATGTAAAAGTAACACAGGTAAGCTATAGGCCACATGGCAAGACAGATTAATGGAAATGGATTGAATTAAGATGGCAGGAGTTAGCTAGTAATATGCCTGAGCGATAGGCCAAGCAGCATGAAATTAATATAAGCATCTGAGTCGTTTTGAGGGGCCTAAGTAGTGGCAGGCAGGTGTAAGCTGGGCCAGAAACTCCTATTACACACACACACACACACATTTGAATCCAACTTACTATAAATAGACATCCTGGAGCTGGGAACATGGCTCAGTGGATACAAGTGCCAAAGTAAGGACCTGGTTTAAATTCCCAGATTCCAGCTAAAAGGCCAGGTGTAGGTCATCCACCTATAACCCCAGCGTTGTGAGCACGGTAGAGAGACAGGAAGATCATTGGGGATTGCTAACCACCAGCCTCACTCCAGGTTCACAGAGAGGCCTGGCTTAAGAAAATCAAGCAGTGGGCTTGGGACTACTAGAGTAGGGACATCCAATGCACACACACACAGCTCACACATACTCATAAATAAATAAATACTTTAAAAAGGCATTTTCAGAAGGGCAATCTGGACACCGGAAAGTACTGTGGAATTGCTCATCTCATTACACATAACCACAATATTATGGTTGTGGTTTTTTTAAAGGTTTTTCTCTATTAGAGACATGCACTAAAGAATTTATACATGAGACAATATGACACCTGAGGTTTCATTTAAACACTGCATAGTGAGTAAATAAAAGAGAAGGTAAACGACAAATCAATCATTCCTCAGGCTCAAGAGTTCCATGAGAGGGGTGGGACCATTATACCCTGCTCTGCTCTGTTACTTTTGTGGATAGTTAAAATGTGCCTAATGAAAAGTTTAAATTAAAATGTTTTAATTAACTATCCCATCCACAAAGAATGCCTGAAAGGAAAGCAAGACAGAGGAGAGGTGTCCACGCAAGCCCAGAAGCATAACTAAGCATTGTAAGGACAGTCCAGCCACAGGAACCACCTGAGCAAAGACACACCAGTCTATTGTCAACCTGTGTGTTTGATCTTGTGGTTGATCCCCCACCACCCCGACGTCCGGTATCTCTAACACATCTACGTCAACTCCTACACTCTAAGGAGGTGTGAGAGGTCCACATCTCTATTCCAAAAGGCCCCAATGGCCTTTAGAGGAAAAAAAAAAAAACAATTAACCTCTTTCTGCCTTAACAACACAGCTCAGAAGTTATTGTTCCCCTGGAGGCAGCCTACATCCTTGTTGTCACCAGAAACACACAGTGGCCTCCCCAACAGCACAGTTTAGATAATGGCCTGAGTATGTGTCTTAGTTAGGGTTTCTATTGCTGTGAAGAGACATCATAACCACAGCAACTACTATAAAGTAAAACATTTAATTGAGATGTGACTACAGTTTCAGACCGTTAGTCCATTATCATCATGGCAGGGAGCATGACAGCATGAGGGCAGTGTGATGCTGGAGAGATGGCTGAGAGTTCTCTACATCTTGACTCATAGGCAACAGGAAGTGATCTGAGACACTGAGTGTGGCTTGAGCATATGCGAGACCTCAAAGCCCACCTCCACAGTGACACACTTCCTCCGACAGGACCACACCTACTCCAACAAGACCACACCTGCAATAGTGCCACTCACTTTGAGGGCCATTTTCATGGAAGACCCAATGTGATGTCAGATGGAATCCCACTCACAGGTACTAAGACACCTGCATAGGAAGAAGCAGGTAGTCTTCCATTCCCTTTGCCCAAAACCCCACAGCTAATGGCCATTACTTCAGTACCCACTCTGTCCTCAGCCCAGCTTTCCAGAGGGAGTACTGGCTAGGCCCACTCTTCAGACATAACTCCATCCTGACCCAGCTCTGATGGGTCCCACAGATCCTTTACCTGGGATCGACGCTGCAAATACTCCTCTGATCCATACGGGACACTCCTCAGGGAGGTGAGATAGTCATAACTGATGACAGCTGTCTGTGAACCAAGGGAGGAGAAAGCTTAAAACTGAGGACATCAAATATCACATCTCTGCCAAAGCCATGAGCCCCACACAGAAGCTGAGTAGCTGATCTCACCCCTTAGATACTCAGTCCCCACAACTTAGCCTGGATGCTCCTTCCTGGCTTTCAGGAGTGAGCACAAATGACATTCCTCCAGAGAGGTCCAATCTCAACTCGTCTTTATACACCAGGAACTGTCCATATTGATCATAACCAATCGACTCTAAACTCACTTGCCCATTTGCTTCCTTGTTCATTCTGGTACTTCATGCTTATGCTCTCCAGTATCTTTTACTCTACATTGACAGACATTCCTCTGACCAAGACGTTTCCATGTGGGGGAGGAGGACTTATCCACAACCAATCAGAAAATCGCAGGCTTCCATCACATCTCCAGCATGGAGAAGGCTTGAGCTCAAACTTCCTTTTTCAGGGCTAAGCAACTAAGGACCTTAGAAACTACATTCTGAGACTTACATTCGATGGGGGAGGGGGTGCATGCCTTTAATTCCAGCACTCTGAGGGCAGAGGCAAGAGGATCTCTGAATTTGAGGCCAGCCTGGTCTACACAGTGAGTTCCAGGACAGCGCCAGCAGTTATTAAAAAAAAAAAAAAACCCTGTTGGGGGTGGGAAGTACAACTTAGTGTCCATTGTTATTTCCCTGCCTTCCTTCCGCCCACTGAGTGGTATCTCTAAGGTTCCACTCAAATCTTGCTTCCTCAGGACACCCTGACTCCCAAGCCCCAGGGCTCATTCCTACATCTGACCATGGCAGCAGTCCTGATGTGTACCTGGCCCTAGACTGCTTTTGAATGCATCCATGTATGCACTCCATGACCAGAGGCTCCTTCAGAGCTGGGTCTAGACGGAACAGTCTGTTTTCACCTCTTAAAACATAAAAGAAGTGAGCCCCAAAAGGCACTTGGTAAACAGAAATGATTTCTTATTCCATAGCCTGTTATTCCAGAGCTGGTTTGCCCATTTGATTCTTTAACTCAGTGTACCCTTGAGAACAGGCACCAAGTCAGTGGCCTCCCTCTGAGAACACTTGATAACACTGAGTTCTCAGGAAATAAACTAAATAAGCTACATCATGATTCATATTCACATGGGGGAACAACAGCAATTGTTATCTGTGCTCACCAGCAGCAACAAAGGACAGAGAGAGAGCATGAAGCCCGTGGCTGCAAAGACCATACAGCAGTGTCTGGGACCATGATGGATGCTGGAGAGATAGATGGTCAGTGGCTAAGCTGACTTCCTGCTCTTGCAGAGATCCTGGTTTGGTTGTCAACGCCTGCTGGCTCTCAACTATCTGTAACTTCAGTTCCAGTGGACCTGACATCCTTTTCTGACCTCCAAAGGCACCAGGCCTGCACATGGTGCACACACACACACACACACACACACACACAAGCAAAACATTCATACACATAAAATAAATAAATATAAAAAAATTCTAAAAAGGCATAACACCAAGAAGATATTGCTATTAAACCACCAAAGAAAACATCTAAAGTTATATACTCAAATTAGAGTCTCTTCTTGGAGATAGATGGAGTTTTCCCAGCCCCAGACAATCAACATGTAAGTACCAACCCCTCAGATTAGCTCGCTGGAGTGAGATCAAGTTTACTGACAGAAGTTTTTCTTTCTAAAGAAGGATTTTTTTTTTTCTTTGTGGTTTTTTGAGACAGGGTTTCTCTGTGCAGCCCTGCCTGTCCTGGAACTCATTCTGTAGGCCAACCTGGCCTCAAACTCAGAGAGATTGCCTCCCAAGTGCTGGGATTAAAGGGCTATGCCACCAAGCCTGGCTAAAGACAGATTTCCTTTGACTCATGATTTCAGAATGTCCAGACCATGTTCGCTTGACACCATGCTCTTGCCAGAACATCATGATGATGGGAACCTCTGGTAAGGAAGGCCTCCCAAAGAGTTCACCTCAGAGCAAACAGGAAGCTCCAAGATGGCAGGTGGAACTGAACGGTCAATGTCTTCTTCCTGCAGTCTTCTGTGCTTGGCATTTTCCAAGAAGCACTGCCCCTCTGAGGCATCACTACCATAAAAGACAGGGAGCCTCAGAAGTCTTCAGAGCAGGGTCCTGGTATGACCGTGTTGTGTTCAACTGAAGAGTGGCAAGGGATGCTTGAGGATTCAAGGCCTGTGAGGATGCACATCCCAGCTTGCGGCTCTGTAGACAGCTCTGTAAACAGAGCTGACATGCCTGTGTTTACATATATGTCAGTACATCTACCTGCTGCACCTACAGGGAATGCTGTAACTCCTCTGCTACCCCCGAAGGAGAAAAACCTACCGTAGCAACAGCTCTGCCCACCCTAACAGCGCCAAAGTCATTAGGGTCCAAGTAGTTGTTACTGTAGAGATAGACACTGGAGGCAGCCAGAGCCACACTGGTCCACGAAGCAAGCTTGAGAGCCTTTCTGGCCATGTCCCCAGACCCTGTGCAAGAAAGAGAGGTCAAGAAAGGTTAACAATTAAGGATTTCATAGAGTGGCAATCCAGAATTCAGATCCCAGCTCTGCCACTCACAGATTGTATGACCTTGTGTCATGTTGTTAATCTCAGTTTCTTCACTTATAAAGCAAGATAATGCCTACCTCAAAATTAGGATGAAGAAAAATAATCACATAAAGTGCTTAGTGTAGCACCTGCTACAAATCAACTCCCAGCATCCTTCCTTCAGCAGCACCAGGACTGTAGTTGTAGCTACAGAGGAGGAGAAGAACCTATAGTTCTTGCCTATGTGGAGCTTACACTCCAGGGCGGGGCAGAGGAGAAGCAAAAAGATACACAGCACACTAACAGAGCTGCTGGGATGTGGTAGGAATCGGAGTGGCGAGGTAAAGGATCCAGAGAAGGGTGCTTTTTAGCTTGAAAGAGCAGGAAAAGCACACTTGCTGTTGGCAACAGTACACAGGCACCATTAGCCTTGATGCACAGGTCGGAAGTAGGCAGACGCAGCCAGGAATTCCTCCATATCTAGCTGATAATCAAAATGTTTACTGCAGCCAGATAGTTTAGACTGTGCTCCTGGAGGATGACTGAAGCTTCTCTGCCCTGGGAGCCCTATTGGGTACCAAACTTATGCCCTCTTTACTCATACCTTCTCCATTCACCAAGTGGCTACGAAGACACTGGGGACACAGCATCCAATGGGCTACCTCCTCGATAACCCCGGAGTACTCTGCAACCAACTAAAACCCCTGACCCAGCTTACAGGTACCGAGGGACAGGCCCAGACAGAAAAGAACATCACTGAGCCTCCCGTCAGTGCAAAGACTTCAGAGATGCAGCAGCAGGATGCAGATCATCACCTCCTAAGTTTCTGCTCTGGTCCATTCTGTCACTTGGTTTCCTCTCTATGTGGAGGCTACTGCTACAAACAGCCTTGTCCTCAACTTTTCTGTAGTCTATTTTTGACTCCTGCATCATAATATAGTCACAGGCTTTTCTTTAAATATACACAAAGCACATCTTTTTCCATTCTTACACCATTTCTTTAAAGAGTGTATACTTGGCTTCCTAGGCCATAGCGTATGCATCTATACTGAAATTCAGCACCTTCTTCAAACCCTTCTTATTTTTCTATCTGTTCTGCTTCTCTTTCATTTATATGTATATGTATGTTTCTTTTTTAGAAAATGATTTATTTATTATGTATACAGTATACAGAAGAGGGTATCAGATGTCATCACAGATGGTTGTGAGCCACCATGTGGTTGCCGGGAATCGAACTCAGGACCTCTGGAAGAATAGTCTGTGCTCTTAACCTCTGAACCATCTCTCCAGCCCCCGTATATGTATGTTTCTGTAGCCAGAAGTTTTTCTGTTTTGCCAGGCCCCACAGTCTGGACGAATCTCCCCCATTCTCAGTTCTGAAGCCTCTTATAAAATAATTACTCAGAAGCTTATATTAATTACAAACTGTTTGGTCTATGGCTCAGGCTCATTATTAACTAGCTCTTACAACTTAATTCAACCCATTTCTATTCATCTATGTTTTGCCACATGATTCCTGGCTTACCTGTGTCCTATGATATCTTGCTTCCCCCCCCCACCCCCTGCAGCTGGCAGCATCTGCTCTGACCCCACCTTTCTCCTCCCTCCATCGCTCTTGGATTCCCTACCTGTCTCCTGCCTTGCCATAGGCCACAGCAGCTTCTTTATTAACCAATGGTAGCAACACACATTCACAGAAAGACCATCCCACAGCATATGTGTCCAGGTGCTCATGGAAGACAGAAAGGATGTTCCTGGAGCCAGAGTTGCAAGCAGGTATAAGCCACTAGACCCAGGTACTGGGAACCATGCTTGGTCCTCTGAAAGGGCAGCAAGCAGTCTTAGTTGTCAAGCCATCTCTCCAGCCCACTGTCTCTCCTTTCTTGACTCTTCATGAACTCAATGATTCTTTTCATTGAGTTCCATCATTTTTCCTTTTGCTGTTGCCTTAGTTACTGTTGAAAACACACCAGGACCAAGGCAGTAACTTACAGACAAAGCATTAACTGGGGGCTCACAGTTTCAGGGGGTTGGTCCATGGTCATCATGGTGGCACAGATAGCATGGTGCTAGGGCAGTAGCTGGGAGCTCACACTCAGATTCGAAGACAGGAAGCAAAGAGTGAGAGACTGGGCATGCATGGTTTGAGCTTTTGAAACCTCAAAGCCCACCTCACCCCCAATGACACATTTTCTCCAGCACCTCCTAATTCTTCTTAGATGATCTACCAACTTGGATCCAAACATTCAAACCGATGAGTCTATGTGGAAGTCAGGAGTCATTTAAAACACACAGTAGCATTGTTTTTCTAGCTCGGTATTTGTCAAGTATGGTCTGAGGGACACCTGAACGAAAACTAGCCTTTGTGCCATTTCAAAAGCAGGTTGCTGGATCCCACCCTATGGCCCACTGAACCAACATATCTGAGGTAAGACAGCAAACACTCTTCTTTACCTACATCCCAAGTGGATGCTGAGACAACACAGTATTACAGGCATTCACTCCATTATTCATGTTTGTTGATAAATGCCACTAGTGGAGAAAGCAGATAGAGCCTAAATTGTTAGGAATCAAAGAAGGGCTTAACTGTGAACAATCATCACCAACTCTCTTGGATGATGACCATTGTTATAATTTTAATAAGAAAAAAAACCTGTGGGTATATGTGCCAAATACCTGGGCCCCAGCTGCCAGCAACATTCTGGGAGGTTTTTAGAAAAGTAAGGAATGAGGCCTCATTGGAAAAGAGTAAGGGCTTTGAAGGCTAAACTAGTCCTTGGCCATATCCTTGCTCTCTGCTTCCTGTCCACCAAGAAGAGAGCAGCCTCTGCCACATGATCCTACCACCAAGATGCTCAGCCCTAGAGCATGGGAGGCCAAACATGTGAAACTATAAGCAAATCCCTTCTCTCTCTCTCTCTCTCTCTCTCTCTCTCTCTCTCTCTCTCTCTCTCTCAACAAAAAGAACTATAATGGCATTGTCTGTGATGGTTTGAATATGAATGATCCCTTCAGGCTCATATGTTTGAATGTGTGGTCGTTAGGGAACAGCATTACTTGAAAGAGACTTAGGAAGTGTGACCCTGTTGGAGGAAGTGTGTCATAGGGGAGGGGTCATTGGGTTTCAAATGTTCAAGCCAATCCCAGTGTCCCTCTCTCTTCAAGTTGCCTGCCAATCTGGATGTAGAACTCCCCAGCACACTGTCATGAAGATAATGGACTCAGAAACTATAATCCAGCCCCAACTAAATGTTTTCTGCTATAAGCATTACCATGATCATGGTATCTGTTCACAATAGAAATTCTAACTAAGACACAGCCATTTCTCTAAGATAATGGTTCTCAACCTTCCTAATGCTGTGACCCTTTAATGCAATTCATGTTTTAGTGACCCCCCAAATCATAATATTTTTGTTGCTACTTCATAACTCTAATTTTGCTATTGTTGTGAATCATAATGTAAATATCTATATATTTTCCAATGATCTTAGGTAACCCCTATGGAAAAAAGGGGGGGTCATGACCTTTTTTTTCATGAACCACTGCTCTTAGACCTCAAGACCAAATCAGAGATAAACACAGTAAGTCAGCTATTAGAGCAATTCTCTTCCCCAGGTAGGTTTTTCAGTTGGTTGGTTGGTTGACTGGTTTGGAATAGAGTCTATGTAGCCCTGGCTAGTCTGGATCTCACTATGTAGACAAGGTTGGCCTCACACCCTCAGCTTCCTAGAGTTGATTTGTTTGTAGAAACTTAAGTCCAATTATTCACTTCTGTGCACTCAGCTATCCAAATAATCTCAACTCACTCACAAAGAGCCAAGGTCTTCACAGATCTGCCTTCCAGATTTTTCAAAGAATCTCTTGCCCTCCAGTCTATTCCAACTTGCTAGTTTTTCAATATGCCACATACTGCACTCCAAGTTTCATCTTGCTGTTCTCTCTGCCTAAAACAGAGGCAGCAAGCTCTTCTACAAAAGGCCATACGGTAACTACTTTTAGCTTTGGAGGATACCTCACCTCCGATGCAACCACTCAACTTTGCATCAACCGAAAAGGGAAGAAAAAGCAACAGTCCTGGACAAATGTGGTCCCCAGGATGAAATATGTAGACTTTATTCTAGCACATTGTAAGTGCTCCAAACATTTACTAACCAAATTAATCAATAAATGGATCAACCATATTCCCCATAAGGCCTGTGTAGAACCAGTAACAACATAGGTTTCTAGATGAATGTATCCCAGACCTCCAATTCAACAGTCATTCTCTCCCCATTACTCCCATACCATCTTCCAACCTTTGTTCTTCTGAACTCCACCCTTAGGTGGTGGCATATTATATATTTAATAAAATCAGTCTGGACTATCAGAGAACAGAATCACCCACAATCAAGCTATAAAAGTCAAAGAGTTTATATGATCAGGAAGATCAGGAGTTCAAGGCCACCCTGGACCACACAAGATTGATCCAGTCTAAAAGAGAAATGGTGGTGGAGGCTCATGCCTTTAATCTCAGCACTTGGGATCTCATGCCTTTGATCCCAGCACTAGGTATGAGGCGGGGCCGGAAACAGCATCTCAGCCCCTTAAGTAGGAAGTGGCTGTGGCTTGCTCCTTTGTCTCTCTGATGTTTTACCATTTACCCCAATATCTGGCTCCGAGTTTTTATTATTAAAACCAATTAAAATTCGAGCAACACATCCTCCTGTTGTACCGTCCTCCACAGCAGCCCCTGATAGACTGCTGTCTCCCCTATCCTTGAAACCTCTGATTATCAAAGGGACAGGGAAGCAATCCCATTTTCAAACAAATGTCCTCAGTAATAAAAATGGTAGGAATTGAAATACATAAAATAGATGATATAAGAGCCAAACTGTGTCTAAATAAATTGGAGTTGGAGTTTTCCATAAGGTGTCAGAGAGTCTTCAACATATCAATGAGCTGCTTCCCTCGGGGTATTTTAAAAGGCCTGTCACTCAAAAAGTATGTCTGTCGATGAAAAACACTCTTCATTATTAAGGCCTCTGCTAATGAATCACCTGTCCTGTCCTGTCTACTTGCCTTGACTTTCACCTACTTATCTCTCTTAAAACCACACACCCTGCAGGGAGTCTGAGGCTACCAAGACCTAAAAAATATCACTGGATAATATTATTAGCAACAACTAACCTTTACTGCGTCCTCTACACACATGTGGAGTCAGGTGGTGCACACTCTTAATCCCACCACATGCTATACTCATCTTGTAAATACTTCACATGGCGCAGTGAGATGAGGCAAGCACCATTCTCTTAGGTATAAATGAGGACGTGAAGGCACAGAGGGAGGGAGTGTTCAGCCCCAGGTGGTTCAGCCAGCAAAGTGGCAAAGAAATGATATGAACAGGCCTTTCCACTGCAAATGTTCAGCCAGTCCTTTTATCTTTTAAAGATTTATTTTAGCCTCTGTGTGTGTGTGTGTGTGAATGTGTATGTCTGTGTTTGTATACATGTGTGTGTCTGTGTGTTTCTCTGTGTATGTGTCTGTGTGTGTGTGTCCATGTGTGTATGTGTGTGTGCCTATATGTCTGTGTATGTGCATGCATGCGTGTGCAGGCGCCCATGGGGATCAGAAGGGAAATAATATCCTCTAGAGCTGGAGTTACACATTGTGAGCATCCAATATGGGTTCTAGGAACCAAACTGGAGAGGCCTGGATAAGCAACACATCCAAGCTCATATCCATAAGCCATCTCTCCAGCACCATCTTACTCTTTTTTTAATGGCATATCTCTTTGATAGGGATGCTTGGACCTCAATAAGTTTTTACTACTGGCTTGGAGTAAATACAGCTGCTGCAGACAGAAACTATAATTTTTAACCTGCTACCAAGTCCCCAAAGAGCTAAGCCTGTGGAAGGCAGTGTTTGCAGCTCTGGAAATCAATAGCATGTCAAAGGTCAAGCAATATTCCTTGCTAGAAATAACACCTTCAAGCCTAAAGCACTAACATGGCTGTTTAATTGTCAAATCAATGGGAAAAATAAACTCTTTGTCCCTAGGCCAGAGGAGACACCCCAGTTCAACTGACACCATACATCAGGAAGATGGACAAGTAAAGCTGATGGTCAAACAAAACTGTCCATCTCAAGGACAGAACTAGATATGAAATTAAGCACTTAGTGTAAATGGTCTTTCCAACTACCATCTACTGGCTGCCTCCATCCCAAACCATATCCTAAAAATGCAGGTCTGAAATTAAACCCCCATTTATACCCCACCCCACCCCTCAGTGAACTATAAAACACCACTAGGGGAAGTCACTTAAGGAACAAATACAATTTTCCCCAAAAGTGACCCTAGCTACCTCCCAGTACCCACAGAGATTATTGGGCAAATAAGTACTATTTTTTTTTTCTAGAATGTTCTCCAAACCAGAAAAGAGTTAAAAATACTCTTGGAGAAAATAAAGGAGATGATCAATCCCCAGGGACAGCTGACCTAAAGAGGCCCACAGTCTTCCCTATCCTACAAAGAATGGTAAAGTGCAATGAAAGAGTGAGCTTTAACTATACTTCTTAGTGTGTAATGGCTAGAAGTTGCTCAGATCAATACTAATTAAGTTAAGGAACACCTGACCAATGCCAAAGTTCTTCACCTGATAAGGAAAATAAATCTCACCCAAGCACAGAAGAGAAGCCTTCATCTTAGGAAAGGGGGATTAACAACAAAAGACCAAGAGCAAAGGGCCAGCAGCGGATGGGAGGAGTGAGTGAGTGAGCCGCCCCAAAGCGGCTGTTTACATTAACAGCTTCTGTAACTTGCACAGCTCAGATGCAAGTCTATAGACAAGGAAGTGAAGGGAACTGCCCGAGGCTTATGAGCCAGTGGGGCAATAGCTTGAATCCAGACATGTCTGCTCTGCCACCAAAGCAGCAGGTGGATATGAACAAATAATTAGCTGGGTCCTGGGTGATCAGTGGTACTCTGTCATGGACACTGAGACCTAGGTGACCCAGTGTGCTATCCTATTGGGGCTGGACAAAGCAGTGATGGATGACAAACCAAGCATTCTTCCCATTCATCAGTACCTTCTCTGACAGAAATGGGTCAGGGGGTAGTATATTTGGAAAAAAAAAATGAAAGGCACATTCTCTCAGCAAAGGTAAAAATCTCACACCATACTGCCTGTTGAATACCAACCAAGCAAATAACAGAGTAAAATAAATTATGATATCTGGGGGGGGGGGCACAAGTGATGAAATTACATGAATATACATAAGTGATATAATGGGAAGGGGGCTGTGTAAAGCAATTCCAAGAGGTGGTACAACCACAATAGTGAAACTGGCAAACAAGAACAAAAGAAAAAAAGAAGAACACAACCAGGTTTGAAGAATTTATGGATTTTTGTTGTTGTTGTTGTTGTTGTTATAAAATAGTAGCACTCAAATAATGGTCCCCAGGACAGTAACATCACATCTCCAGGATTTATGTTGGACATGCTAATAATTCCAGACTTCAAATACCTACTAGAATCAGAAGCTTGGAGGGGAGTGGGCAGAAATTCTGTATAGGAACAAGCCCTCCACACAATTCTGCTGCACACTGTACAGCCTGAGAACTACAGTGACAAGACGACCCTTAAAGAAAATTTTTGACGGGACAAAATCGAATTCCTATCAATTCAGTAATTATTTCTTGAACGCCTACTAACCACTGAGCTTCCCACTTGGTGGTAAATAAATGCCACTGAAGTCTGGGAAGCTGTACTACCTAGTCCTACAGGGTTCTCTACACAAATCAGCTGGAAGAATCTTGCATCTGGAAAGCAGATCAGAATTATTCTGGTGCCTGTTGCAAGCTAAGGACCTGATCTCTGGGGAAGCCCCTGCTCTTCACTACTCCACGCTCACCGCCCCAGCTACTTCTGCATGGGAGCCCACAGGCCACCAAGGTGTGAATGCCGCCTGCTCGGGTGCACACATTGAGCCACCAAAGTGACCAGTCAACGCTAACGACCGCTAGGGGACTGAGCTACAGAGGCCCAGAGGAGTGGGGGCGGAGCACTGCGAGTCACCTGAGCCACGTGGTCGCCCCTACTGGCGGGTGACAAGGTCACACGCCGGAGTTTCCTCCCAGCTTCGCCGGGGCTTCAAAGTCTGAGCCCAGGCAGTGAGGAGCACGTCTGCACCCGCTCCCCCACGTACCACGTGCCGCACGATCTAGTGGATGATTCTGCCCGAGTTCCCTGCGCCGGTGCTACTCACCCCAAGAGAAGGGAAGCCGAACCACTGCAACCGGGATCCCAGGAAACCGTACCTCCGCCACCCGGGCGCACGCTGAAGCCGGTGCCGCGCGGCCTGCCGGGACTTGTAGTTCTCGGGGGTTTTTTAGGCCAGACACCAGCCAGAGCCACTGAGTACTGAGGCTCTACACCACTTAACCAGCCCTGAGCCTGAGTGTCTTTCTCTGTCATTTCTCTGCCTGAGATACCGACATGGAAATCTTACCCAGAATGTTTTTCAGGAGTTCTGTTATGGATTCGTATTTAGTGGAGAATGCAATTGTAGATCTGTAGATGTTAGGTAGGCAATAGAATGAGTCAGCGAATAAGAAATTTAATTATAGTTATTTAATATGCTTAATATGCAGATGGAGCTGAGTTACCTATGATCCTGATTTATTGATTTCTAATGACCAAAGGTTGAGTTGTAAGATGTACTTTGATAACATTAATGAAGCACTCATTCTATAAACATCAGAAGTTGTTCCCGTTGTGGGAAGAAGATTTAACTGTCAATTCAATGTAATTCTAATCAAATTTCTAACAGGATTTTAACCTGGCCCTTCACACGCTGATCTAAAGATTATATGGGGAAATACAGGATAAAAGCATAATCAAAATATCATTGAAGAAGAACATTCTTCAAGGACTTGGCCTTCCATATTCTGATAAACAGGCATTCTAAATCATTGGGGGAAGATGGAGAATTTCTGGACATGAAACTGAGCACTAGTTATCTGCTGAACCTTTTAACTAGCTCCACATGCAGAAACTAACTGAAGTAAAGAGTCCAAAGAAAAAATCAAAGCAAGTTTTAAAGGAAAGCATCTTCATGAGTACAAGATAGGATGTAAGAGTCATATGTACAAATTGTAAAGGCAGCCTTGATAAATTTGAGCTGTATTAAATTTTAAGACTTAGCTTCACTAAGAAGTATCATAAAGAAAAAGCCACATAATTGGATATGGTGGTGCATCTTTAATCTAGGCACTCGATGGGCAGAGAGGCAGATGGATTTCTGTGAGGTCAAGGCCAGCTTGGTCTACAAAGTAAGTTCCAGAATAGCTAGGAGTACATAAAGAGGCTGTGTCTCAAGAAAGAATACTTTAAGAGAAGGGGAAAGAACCACACAAAGGGGGCGGGGGTGACTGCAGAGGCTGGAGAGGCAAATCATCAGATAAGACCACTTCCTGCTCCTATAGAGGACCCAGCTCCCACAGGGCAACTCACAACTACCTGAAATTTCAGTTCCAGGGGATCCAATGCCCTCTTATGGACTTTGTGAGTACCAAGCACACATGTGGTACATACACATGCATAAAAGCAAAACACTTACAAAATCAAAAGCAGAAACCTAGCTTTAAAAAAAAGATATAGAGAGAACCAACACAGTTCTCACCAATTCAGTTTGTGGTTCATACACATTGAACCACAATGATCAATAATATCCAGATGGGGCAAGAATCAGTGGTATAGAACACAAAGAAGGAAGTGTTATTTCTGTCCAAAAGGAAATTAAAAGTTGACTTGTAGGCTAAGAATTAAAAGTTGACCAGAGGACTCCCCATAAGAAAGGCTTTTGTTTGAAAACAACCCAAGAACAGAAAAAGTCACCCCAAAAGCACTGAGATGGAGCAGAATGAGGCCAGTGAGGCAGCTCAGGGAGTAAACGTGTGCTTGCTACACAAACCTGACATGTCTTGTGTCATCATCCCACATACTGGAGGAAGGAAAGACTCACCCCCACCTAAATGTCCTCCTCACCTCCACATGCATGCTTGAAATGAGTACACGTGCATGTATACACAGGCACACAAACATACACAAAGTAATAATAATAATAAGTAATTTACAAAATGTTAAAGGTTGAGCAAAGTCAAGCAAAAACAGAGACATTTAATTTTCTAGGGGCTGGAGGTGGAGCCCAGTTAATACAGCACATGCTTAACATGGCCAGAGTCCTGAGTTCAATCCCCAGGACCACAGAAAATAAGAAGATAAGAAAATCTCAAACTACAAGTGAGAGTAAATGTATTTATTTACCTAGCATGTGTGAGGTAGAGGGGGGAAAACATAATTTGGTTGCTATAATTAAACAGTAAAGTTAACTGAGAAACTGTTAATGCTACAGGCCAGTAGTCATCACTGAGAAATGGAGAGTGTAAAGTACATTCAATTTATATAATGAATGTGTAAACTTTCATATTAAAATTTAATTAAATTGATTTTCAAGTTTGCAGACTTCCAATTAAACATGATAGATTAAACACACCTGCTTAAATCCTCTCCCATCTTAAATCCCATAAGAATTACAAGAAAAAAAAAGAATGAAAAGTGCATTTTACCCAAGGAGAATACACAAAAGACGAAGCAGAAAAAAAATCAAAGACCAGTATAAGAAGCTCCAAAGCAAACAGGCAAATGAGATACCTTTAAAACAAGTAGTGGGCTGGAGAGATGGCTCAGCGGTTAAGAGCACTGACTGTTCTTCCGGAGGACCAGAGTTCAATTCCCAGCATCCACATGGCAGCTCAAAACTGTCTTTAATTCCAAGATCTGACACCCCTACACAGTTAAACATGCTCGTAAAACACCAGTTCACATAAAATAAAAATAAATATTTAAAACAAGTAGTGGCTGAGCCCTACGACACTTATTTTGGAGTCCAATTTGGGGTCTGAGCCTCAAGAATCTCCACAAAGGTCTGTAGATGGTTGTCTTAGTTAGGGTATCTACTGCTCTGAACAGACACCAGGACCACAGCAAATCTTATAAAGGAAAAAATTTAGTTGGGGCTGGCTTACAGTTTCAGAGGTTTCATCCATTTTTTTCACAGTGGCATGCAGGCAGACATGGTGCTGAAGAAAGGAGAGCTCTACATCTTGATTGGAAGGCAGCAGAAAAAAAATGCATTGCACTAGATATAGCTTGAGCATAGGAGACCTCAAAACCTGCCCCCACAGGGCCACACTTTCTATAACAAGACCACACCTCCTAATAGTGCCAGTCCTTATGGGCCTATGGGGGCCATTTTCATTCAAACCACCACAGCAGGGAAAGGAGGCAATGTGCCATGATTTTAAAAAAGCAGGTGCAGTGAGAATGGTTCTCAGCCACACTGAAGCATCTGCAGCGCCCTAAGCATCCTCCCAGGTCATCCCTGGACCTGTTAAACTCAGCTTCAACAGACAGGATCCAAATATAGTACCTCGTGGGTTTTAGTCTATAGTCAAGATCAACAGCACTAGTGTATACTCAATGAGTTAGGTTTGCACCATGTGCCTCATAGCAGATTTTCTAATCTGATGGTGTCTTTATTTCCTTCTTGATAAGCATTCTATTTTCTTGGCCTCTATTTACTTAAGAAGTTCTTATGAGAATCAAGTGAATATTTTGGCAGCTGAATATTGATGTTCCGAGTTGTCACATTGCACTGAATAGAAAAATCCACCAATGCTTTGTTCCCCCAGCTCACCACACTCCAACTATGGCAGCTTCTTTTTTATTTTATTTAAAAAAAAAAAAAAAAAAAAAACTTCATTTATTTGCCTTGGTGTTTGCCTGGAACTGGAACTACAGACAGTTGTTAGCTGCCATGTGGGTGCTGGGAATCGAACCCAGGTCCTCTGGAAGAGCAGAGGGTGCTCTTAACCGCTGAGCCATCTCTCCAGCCCCTTCTTTTTTATTTTTTAGCCTCCCAAGCTGGCTGCTGCCCTTCACTTGCTACTCCCCATATCTTCATAGGTTTTCTCCATCCTGGAATATCTGTTCTCTGTGCTAAGGTCACTTCCAGAGACAGGCCATTTGTGCTGGCTAGTTTTATGTCAATGGACACAAACTAGAGGTGTTTTAAAAAAGGAAAACTTGCTTGAGAAAATACCACTACCAGATTGGCTTTTGGGTAAGCCTGTGCTGCATTTTTCTTCTATTGATTATTGATATGGGAGGACACAACTTACTGTGGGTGATGCCCACCTGGGCTGACGGTCCTGGGTTCTATAAAGAAAGCAGACTGGGGGTTGGAGAGATGGCTCAGAGGTTAAGAGCACTGATTGCTCTTCCAGAGGTCCTGGGTTCAATTCCCAGCAATCACATGGTGGCTCACAACCATCTATGATGACATCTGGTACCTTCTTCTGTATGCTATATACATAATAAATAAATAAACCTTTAAAGAAAGAAAGAAAGCAGACTGAGCAAACAGTGAGTAACAATCCAGTAAGCAGCGCTCCACACCACCACCATCCATCACACTACCACCCCCGCCCCATGGCCTCTGCATCAGCTCCTGCCTCTAGGTTTCTGCTTTGAGCTCCTGCCCTGACTTACCTAGATAACAGACACTTTCCTCCCCAACTTGCTTTTGGTCATGGTGTTTTATCATTGCAATAGAAACCTAACTAGGACACCATCTCTGTTTACAACTGTCCAGCCACCCCAACAGTCTCTGAGACTCACTCTATCCCCTCAAAGCACTTTATCATAGCACTTTTTACTTGAAATGGTATCATTTACTTCTTCAAATGGTTTTGTCTGTCTACTGCTAGAATATAAACTCCAGGACACCAAGGATTTGGATCCACGGTGTCTGACATACAGTCAGTATTTCATGCTGAAGACAGAATGGTGAGAAGAGGCAAAGTCCCTGCCCTTGTACACAGAGAGCATCAATGGGCTAAGGTGGAGAAGAAAAGACAATGATAAACAAAGAAATAACAGGGTGGCTGTGTGCTGTAATAAAGCCCTGGGAGGATGGAAACAGGAGTGTGACAAAGAACATGCGACAGAGGCCACCCTTCTTTAGATAGCATTGTCAAGTAAGATGTCTCTGAGGAAACCACAATCTGACGGGTGAGAAAGTCAGCCATGGTGGTAGGGAGAGGGCTAAGAATGTTCCAGAAAGAAAGACTCATGGAGGAAGGCAGCTTTTGTATTTGCCTGGTGTGACTGAGGCAAGAAGGTGGAAGTGCTGAGCTGGGCTACACCCATAGAGCTTGGAGGGTTCAGATTTTAATCAAAGAGTGATAGGAATCCATTAAACCAGGAGGGGTTCTGACCAGGTTGGTGACTGAGTAGTTAGGACTTCATGCAAGATTTTGTGTCTCTGTTCCAGAAATGAACCATCTGCAGACTCAAAAAGGCCTTCCTCTTTAAGGCCATAAACAAAATCACTGCGGAGGAAGTGAAGGGAAACTCTGTTCCCTGTTGTTTGGAGTCTGAACATATTTGGTTCCCATAAACTCATAGGGAGTAGCACTGTTAGGAGGTGTGGCCTTGTTGGAGGAAGTGTGGTCTTGTTGGAAGAGGCTAGATGACACACCCCTTTAATCCACACCAATGGAGGCTGGAGGGCACACCTTTAATCTGGGCCACACCTTCTGTTAGAAGTATGTCACTGTGGGGGCTGGCTTTGAAGTCTTTTTCTAAAGCTTCACTTAGTGTGACAATTCCTGCTGCCTTCTGGTGAAGATGTCAGCACCACATCTGCCTGCACAACGCCTTGCTCCCCTTCAAGATCAGAATGGACTCAACGTCTCAAACTGTAATCAAGATACCCTCAATTAAATGTTTGAGTTTTTTCGTGTGTGTGTGTGTGTGTGTGTGTGTGTGTGTGTGTGTGTGTGTGTGTGTGTTTAGTAAGAGTTGCAGTGATCATGGTATCTCTTCACTGCAATAAAAAAAACAAAAACAAAAAAAACTAAGACAAGACACTTGTGTTCTGGGGCAAAGGGAAAAACAAGAGCCTGTGGTAAGAGAAGTAGCAGATGTAGAATGACACACCCAGTGCTATACAAAAAGGTGAACAGTGTGTTATGCCCAAAGCTCAACCCCCAGAGAGACCACAGAAGACAAGGATGTCTGAAATGCAACAGCAAGGTTTATTGACAGTGCAATACAAGCCAGGCAGGGAGCTCACTCCAAGAACAAGCAAGGGAGAGTTGCTTATTCCTAGGGTACATTGGCTTTCCTAGGCAAACACTACAACAAAGTCTTGCTTGGGGACATAGTACAAGCATGCTACTGACTGACTTGTGCTCAGGGACTTTCCCCACCAGGATATTCTTAGACCCCACCTGGGGTGGCTGGTTTATTGTGATTAGCTGTCTCTAGGTTGGAACATTGCGTGGTTTTGACTACAAGACATGTCTTTGACTAAGGCTTGGTTTATTCTTTTCCAAGGACTGGTCAGGCATAAGACATAATGCCTGCTCTATACTTTTCCCAGAACTGGGCAGGCCCACTCCTAGGAAGGGAAATTTGGCCCAAAACTAAACTCTATTTTACCTTTTTTGTAAAATGGCTACTAGAATGCAAAATGGGGTTTCTTGAGCTAAGTTTACTCTCTTCAGAGTGCTCTTAGTGAGAGAAGCAGCAGTGTAAAGCACTGACTGAAGCCAGGAGGCTTGTGTCAAAGCCTGCCCAGGACAGCAAGGCCCAGCAGTAACAACCTGAAGCTCAAACCCCAGCTGGTAACTATCAAGTTCCCTCAGTGGGTTCTGTAGCATCCACATGCCCTCTGCACCCCAGCAGCACCTATGTGCTAAGACTAGAAGAGCAGAAGCAAGGCCCCAGAGGAAAGGTGATGCCTCTTGGTCTAGACAACTTCTAGGTCCCCAGTCTGTGTTGTGAACAACTGTTAAGCCTGCCCACGGTGTGGTGAAGTTGTCTTGGGCCTAATGGAAGGACCAAGAAATGTTTTTGATATCTGAAAGGAATCGAATCCATGTAAATGTCTTAGTTGGGGTTTCTGTTGCTGCAACAAAACCATGGTCAAAAGCAAGTTGGAAGGAGGAAAGGGTTTATTCAACTTCACTTCCACATTGCTGTTCATCATTGAAGGAAGTCAGGACCAGAACACAAACAGGGCAGGAACCTGGAGTCAGGAGCTGATGCAGAGACCATGGAGGGATGCTGCTTACTGGCTTGCTTCCCCTAGCTTGCTCTGCTTGCTTTTTTATAGAACCCAGGACCACAGCCCAGGAATGACACAACCCACAGTGAGCTGGGCCTTCCCCCATTGATCACTAATTAAGAAAATGCCTCACAGCTGTGTCTCATGAGGGCATTTTCCTCAGTCAAGGCTCCTTGCTCTCTGATGACTCCAGCTTCTGTCAAGTTAACACACGAAACAAGGTAATGAGTAATTTAGAAATTCTGACCTGGGGTTCAGAGTATCATAATAAACAAGCTGAGAAATCCCACAAAAGACAAAGCACCTGGGAACATCACCCTCATGAAAAGAGTTCACCCATCTCAGTTACAGCAAAACCATATGAATTCTTCTGTTTGTGTACATGTATCTCTCTGTGTGCCTGTGTGTACGTGTGAGCAGGTGCACATGCTGGGAGTGTACAATGAGTGCCTATTCATGTGGCAGTCAGGACAACCTCAATGTCTTTCCTTAGGTACCATCCCCACCTCCTTTCTTTTTTAAACAAAATCCCAACTGGACATGTGGGCCAGCCACTGGCTATCAAACTCTTGGAATCCCTCTGTGGAACCTCCCTGGTGCTGAGGCAATAAATCTTCACAACCACACCTGGCTTGTGAGGGGCAGTTCTCAGGGGATCAAAGTGAGTACTCATGTTTTCAAGACAAACACTTTACCCAAATAAGCTCTCTCCCCAGCATTCTGTGTGAATCAGAATCCTAAACAAGTTTTTTGGGATAAATATGTATATATTTGTATACATTCAAGGTACTATGCTAGTCTGGATATTTTAAGTATATTTTTGCATTTATTCTTCATGATATATACTATCACTATCACTATATCCCCCATTTTAAAGTTGAGCAAAATGTGGTCCAGAGACCTAAGTATTTGTACCCCATAGACACAAAGCTGACACCAAGCCCCATGAAACTTGACTCCAAACTGCCCTCTGGAATGGAAAGCCCACTTGGATCAGTGATGGATTCAGAAAGAGAATCATCATAGGCAAATATCCAGGACCAAAGAAAGTTATGTCCTAGAGTCTTCTGCCCATTTTAATGGGAACTGAGCAAAATGAATGATAATTCTTTCTAAATGGCCATATCTTCCAAATTAAAGGACAAGTTGGTATTTAATAGTTGAGTTCCAACCCTGCCCATACTACTAACTGACCACTGGGTCTCAGGAGCTTCTTTTGTGAATTTCATCAGTAGAATTCCAAGGGCTCCTCCACCCTTCACAGTCCATGATTCTTCAAATCTATGGCAAGTTCTGATCTCCTGTAGACGTTCACACATTGAAAAATCAGAACTCGTGTGGATGGTACCACTGAGTAAGCCTCTACATTGAATATTCTCTAGGTTTATCCCAAAGATTCTCCCACTCTTCCCTTCCCTGTGCCCCAGAAAGCTGGCCTCTGTACAGGCCACATGCCCAGGGCTCAGCAGCCTCTGTCTTTTAAATGGACTTGCTCAGTATAAACCTGAACTATAATGTGTACATAGGTTTTTCTTTAATGTGTATTCTTTCCAAATATTTAAAAAGGAAGAGAAAGATTTGTTTTGGTTAATGATTTTGTAGGTCCATAGTCAGCCAGCCCTAGTGTAGTGGGTCTGTCTTAATTAGGGTTTCTATGGCTGTGAAGAGACACCATGACCATGTTAACTCTTATAAAGAAAAACATTTAATTGGGGAAGGCTTACAGTTCAGTTCACTGTCTTCATGGCAGAGTGCAGACATAGTGCAGGAGGAGCTGAGAGTTCTTCATCTTGATCTGCAGGCAGTAGAAGCCACACTGGACCTCAAAGCCCACCCCCACAGGGACACACTTTCTCCAACAAAGCCACACCTCCTAATAGTGCCACTCACTCCTTGTGGGGGCCATTTTCTTTCAAACCACAACAAACAGGAGCTATGAAGAACATCATGGCAATAGCAGCGTGTGACAGACAAAGATGGCCACCTCAGGGGGCCAGGAAACAAAGTAAGCCAGCCATCTTCTTTCTTCCAATTCTCTTCAGCCTATTAGATGGTTATTTCAGAGTACATCTTCCCATCTCAATTAACCCAGTCTACAAAATCCTGAAGATATGCCTAGAGGTTTGTTTCCATGGTGATTCTAAGTTCCATCAAGTTGGCTATTGCAGGAATTCTATTTGGTTTTATAATAAAAACTCAGAGCCAGATATTGGGGAAAAGCTGAAATATTAGAGATTCAGAGAGACAAGCCATAGCCACTTCTCACCTAGTCAACTCCTCAGGCTGAAAAAGGTAGATCTGTCTTCAGGAATCCTCAGACTGAATGAATCTGAGTACTCAGCAGAAAGGAAATGCAAGTGAAGAGGAACTCCTATCTCCTCTTTATCTACCCAACTATCCCACTTCCTCCTTCAACTTTCCTAGTGCTAGGATTAAAAGTGTATGCCACCACCACCTGACTCTGTTTGTCCTTGAACTCAGAGTCTAGAGATCTAGAGTGTTGGGATTAAAGGCTTGGGTCAGCACTCCCTGACCTTCATGACTTGGCACTGTCCTCTGATATTCCAGGCTCTTTTTATTAATATGCAATATGTCACCACAATTGACAATCAAAATTAACTGTCACAGCTACTGTGACAGGGAACCACTAAAGGAGATAAACTGGCTTTTCCAAAAATACCACACCCTGTTCCTCTGTTCATCAAAAACAATGATGAGGCTCTGGAGTGGCAGCAATGGACCAAGGCAGAAAAGAGGGAGAGATGCAATGGACCAGGGGAAACATCAGAATCCAGGCTTTTCCCAGAAGTGGAAGTGCACATCTTTAATCCTAGCACTTACAAGGCGGAGGCTGGTGGGTCTCTATAAATCTGAGGCCAGCCTGGTCTACATGTAAATTCTAGGACAAATAGGGCTATTAGAGAAACCCTATCTCAAAGAGAGGGGGGGGTAGGGGGCAGGGTAAGAAGAGAAAAGAAAAGAAGAGGAAGAAAGAAACCAGACTTTTGTCGAAAGGAAGAAGAGAGGGCAGGGGCAATGCCCAAATGCAACTGCAGTGAGCAATTAGAGAACAATAGCTAAGTGTTTTCTATAATTAGAGGGAGAAACACATCATGAATAATGAGAGCTGCTTTGTCTTCCTGGACCCTCTACACCCAGAGAAGAACGGGCCTCCTGTGAGATGCAGACTAGGGACTGGGCTGTTCTTTTTAGTTGTCTTGGGAAATTAATCTCATACCAGCCTTCTGCTGCCAGGAAAGAAGGGCAGAGTAGTCGGCAAAGGCACTCTTGCTAGGAGAGACAGGCAATGGGAAATGGGAGTCATGCCGAGGCCAATGGCGTCCTGAGACAGGAAAGGGTCTATGTGCTAATGGCCACAGGTGGATAGGTTGGTATCTCCACAGGAGGAGGAGGCAAATGAACTTTGGCACCATCTCTCATGTCCCTTATACTAAATTCCAAGGCATAATTTACATTTGACAATAAGCATGCATTGCAAGCTAATGCATTTTTGAAGAGTTTTTAAAAATCAACAGAATCATTGTGGTACATGTCAACTACATTCATGTTTATTTACCACACAGCAGTTCACAACCATCTGTAACATCAGTCCAAGGGGATCAAACCTCTTCTTCTGGCATCCAAGGACTCTGCATGCATGTGCGAATAACACAGAGGCCCTTTCTTCCAGGAAGCAGGTTATTGGTGCTGGTGCACAGGCCCAGTGGATTAACATCCACCTTAGTTAGGATTTACTCCTATGATGAAACACCATGACCAAGAATAACTTGTAGAAGACAGGATTTTTTTTCTCTTATACTTCACAGTTCATTGCTGAAGGAAGTCAGGACAGGAACTCAAGACAGGAACCTGGAGACAGGAAGTGATTCAGAAGCCATGGAGGAGTGCTGCTTACTAATGGCTTGCTCAGCCCGCTGTCTTATAGCACCTAGGACCAAGAGTCCAAGTGTAGGCTCTACTCAAAATAGGCCGGGCCCTCCCGCATCAATCACTAATTAGGAAAATACACTACAGACTTGCCCACAGGCCGATCTTACGGACATATTTTTCTCCATTGGGAGTTCCCTCTTCCCAGATGACTCTAGCTTGTGCCAAGTTGACATAAAACTAACCAAAATTACACCTGAAGGCTAAGGCCTCACACACTGGGATGTGCTGATTTACACCCGGAATGAAAGCACTCAAAAGGCTGAGGCAGGAGGATCACGAATTCAAGGCCAGCCTGGAGAGGGGACCTGGACAGTCAGCTGTCACATGCTCTCTAGATGAATCTTTTCTGCACCATAAGTCTAAGCTACTGCTGTTGCAAATAAAGATGTATTATATTATATATTACATTCACATTCATTTTTCTGAGTGCTAAAACTCATCCCACTTATAGAGTTTTTGAAAGTGTTTTATATAAACACATTTTCAGAACTGAGTGTAAGGTTTTCTTGGTGGCTGGAGTGTCACATCCATAAGACAGAATGATACATGTGCCTCACAGGGCCAAACTTGAGGTCTGTAGCCAGTCCCTCATCTGCCTCACCTCCTGCTTCAGCTGGCCTGACTGATGTCGTGTCTTCCCTACTATGGTGAATGTTTTTCCCAAACTGTAAGCCATAATAAGCCCTCATTCCTCCCAAATAGAGAGAGAGAGATACAGGAATTCCTCTTGAGCTTGATGAGACAGATAGAACTATTTCCTTATTGCTGTTATTCCGCTTGCCAGATCACTTATTTCTTTTTTCATGTTTAAGTCATATTTATTTCATCTGTGTGCACATGCGTAGTGTGTACATGTGTATGGGGCAGAACTATGAGTGCCATGATGATCGTGTGGTGGTCAGAAGACAGCTTGTGGAAATCACTTCTCTCCTTTAGCACACACTGTTGTCAGAGATGTAACTCAGGTCATCAGGCTTTACCTACTAAGCCAATTCACTGGCCAATTTCTTAATAATAATAATAATAATAATAATAATGAGCCAGAGAAATGGCCAAGGGGATAAAACATTTACCATGCAAGCCTGATAACCTGATGTCAATCCCCAGAACCCACTTAAAGGAAGGAGGAGAAAACTCACGGCACAAAGTATTACATAAATTCCATTTGCTATATAATAAAAACCAGGAGCTAGATATTGGGGGAAAGCTGGAATATCAGAGAGATAGGGAATAAACCACAGTCACTTCTCCGCCAGCCAACTCCTCAGGCCTGTCTCCAGGAAATCCCTGACACCACCTCAGTCACACACCATGAAGGAAGTGTCTGGAAAGCTGAAAAACCTGCTCTCTCTCTCTCTCTCTCTCTCTCTCTCTCTCTCTCTCTCTCTCTCCACCCAGATATTTTAACTTCCTCTTTCAGCATTCCTACAGCTAGGATTAAAGGTGTGGGCTGCCACTCACTGACCTTCCTGGCTTGGCTCTGAGGGTGACTCTCCTGATACTCCAGACTGATTTTATTAAATATATATCACCACAACAAAGTTGTACTCTGAACTCTTTATGCTCACTCTTCCATGCAGATCCACACATACATATCATATGTGTACACACACAATAATAATAATAATAATAATAATAATAATAATAATAATAAAATTTTAAACATAAAAAACAGCGGGGCAATGGTGGCATACACCTTTAATTCTAGCACTCTGAAAGCAGAGTCAGGCAAGTGTCTGTGAGTTCAAGGACAGTCTGATCTACAAATTGAGTTTCAAGACAGTCGGGGTTGTTACACAGAGAAACCTTGTCTCAAAAATAAAATAAAAGCCACTCACACATTCTTCCTCACAGATTATCACACTAAAGGAAGTGTCTTATTCTACATCTAGGCATAGTAATATATAAGATGATTTTGCAGGCTGGAGAGATGGTTCAAAGGTTAAGAGCACTGACTGCTCTTCCAGAGGTCCTGAGTTCAATTCCCAGCAACCACATGGTGACTCACAGCCATCTATAACGACATCTGGTGCCCTCTTCTGGCCTACAGAGACACTGTATACATAATAAATAAATCTTTTTTTTTTTTTTTTAAAGATGATTTTGCATATTTCCTTTATTAACTCTCTATTGCTGCAATGGAGTGAATGAGGAAGTCTAACTTAAAAGGAAAAAAGGTTTCTTAGCTATTGGACGTTGAAAATTAAACAGTGTAGTGATAGCTTTGTAAAGACTCCCTTGGCTGAATCACAACATGGTTGTGAGAGAGTGTGTGTGTGTCACCCTCTTTTTAAAAAATAAAGAGTTTTTATCTTGTATGTATGAATGTTTTGCTTACATATATCTGTGCACCATGTATGTGCAGTTCCCACTGAGACCAGAAGAGGGCATCATATCCTTTGAAACTGTAACTGTAACTTTAGAGTTACAGAGTTTGTGAGCTGCCATGTGGATGCTGGAAATCTGAACCCAGATCTTGTAGGAAAGCAGCCAGTGCTCTTAACTGGGCTTGTGAGGCACCATTGTGACTTTATCTAATCCCCATCAGTAACAACTGGCCCCACTTCTATAGTCATGTTAGTTTCTACCTTCTTAAAGTCATTAGCTTATGACTCCGGAAACTGAACTCCTGTCTGAATTTCAGCATCAAACCATCCTCAAAAAATATGACTTTATTCACAAAATTAAATAAAAAAAGAAAAATATCTTAATATATCTAAACAAAACAAACAAACAAACAAACAAACAAAAAACCAGCTTCAAATTATTCATCACATCTTGTTAACCAGAAAGCAAGAAACCCATCAACTTCTACCAGAATTGGGCTGAGAGGATTCTAAATATGAAGAGTTCATTAAAAGTGCTGTATGTGGTGATGCATCCTTTAATCACAGCATTCAGGAAGAAGAAGCAGGCAGATTCCGAGTTTGAGGTCAGCTTGGTCTACAGGGCAAGTTCCAGGACAGCTAGGGTTACACAAAAATAAATAAATAAATAAATAAATAAATAAATTCTCAAAGATTTTTTTAAAAAGTGAGATAATTCATGTTAAATGAGCTAAAACATAAATGGATTAAAACACATTAACTATTTTTAACTCCTTGAGTTCATTATACAAAAATAATGAGTCACCTCTGAAAGCTGCTAGGAAACCACATAATTGTTTTTAAAACCTGGTTGCTATGGGCTGGGGATGTGGCTCAGTGTTTGTGATGTTACTCTTGACTGTGAACTTGCCTATTCTGGGAGTCACCTAGGAGATTCTCCAAGCACAGATCTGGATGCATATGCAAGGGAGTTTCCATAGACAACTGGCTCACAAGGGCTCTGACCTACCGATAGTTTAATACATTGATTAATTCAGAAGTTGAATATACTGTTGAGAGGTAGTGAAGCCTTGTCATGGAAACAGTTCTTTGGAAGCATGCCTTTGCATAGAATGCCTCATCCTGGCCCCTTTCTCTTACTTTCTATCTCCCATCCACTGAGGGGCAAACCACTTTCCTCTACCATATGCTCTCTGCTATGCTGCTCTGCCTCACCATGCAGGGACCAGAATCAATGGAGCCAGATAACCATGGACCAAACCATCTCAAAGTGGGAATTAAAGCTTTCCTCCTTTAAATTGTGTATGGCAAGTGCTCAGTCACAGTGATAGACGTTTACCACGGTGGTAAATATACTTGACATGCACAGGATTGAGTTTAATGCTCATCACTACAGCATAAGGCAGAAGGGCTGGAGATGCCAATCGGCCATACGGCACTCGTCTATCATGTATAAGACCCTAGGTTTAATTACCAATTCCACACACACACAAATATTTCTTTTATAGATCATATATTTTATGTATATAAATATTGAGAGTGTGGGCATTAGGAAGAATCGAACACTTCCTTTCGTGCTCTGTTTTGAAAGGCAATAAAATAGTAGATGAAAGGAAATTTATGTGGGATTCTTTCTTCTGACTGGTTGATTGACTGATTGTTGTTTGTTTTGAGACAGGGTCTTATGTAGCCAAAGCTAGCCTTGAACTCTTGATTCTCTGCCTCTGTCTTTCTAGTGTATAAGACTTTCAGATATGTATCATTATGACTTGCTGAAAAATATTCCAGTTGAAAAGGGGAAAATATGACAGAATTAGACCATCACCAACTTGTAGTCCTTAATGAAGGACAGGTGTGACATCTATCTGCCTTAAGTGATGGCAGAACAGGACATCTGATCCTTCAAATAGATGCAAACACCTCCACATTATTTTAGCCTTGTCCCACCTCAATGCAAAAACAAAGCAAACATCAGGTCTTTATAACTAATGAGGGATACATGTGAAACAGACAGAATTTTGTACAAAGTGCTGAAAAGCATCAAGCTGTTACATGACTGCCCAGCAAGATGACTTAGAGGATAAAGACCCTTGCCAGAAAACCTGACAACTCAAATTTGATACCCAAGATCTACATAATAGAATAGAAGGAATTCTTCTGGTCTCCACATATATACATCATGGCATGTATATGTGTGAACACACACAATAAATAAGTAAACAAATGTAATAAAAATAAATTATTAAATCAAGGCTGTGGGAAAATTCTACAAATCAAATGATCCAGCTTCTTTAATAAAATGATGAATAAATATAGGGAGATTTATTGGAAAGATAGTTCAATGGTTTAGGGTACTGACTGCTCTGACAGAGGACATAGGTTCAATTCCCAGCACCCACATGGCAGCTCACAACCATCTGTAACTGCAGTCCCAGGGGATCTGATGCCCTCTGCTGGCCTTTCTCGTGTACTAGGCACACAATGTAGTCCACAGACATACATGCAGGCAAAATAACCATACACATGAAAATACGTAATTTTTAATGTTATTAATGTTGGTGTTACATTCTTGTTTCCCTGCCTTTGAGTAGGTTTGAAATTTTTTATATATCAAATAGTCTACAATTCATGTTGAAAACTTTTAATTTCATAAAATACATTTTGAGATATTCATAATTCTCCCTTTCAGAGATGATCACTTCTATCATTTTACAGTGTACCCTTCTAACTTTTTAAATGCTATCCACTGCATATGTCCTGCTGTGAATACTATGTTGTAATCTGCTTAATTCAAGAAAGGCATACTTTCTCTTGTCACTAAAAACCCTAAAATATTATTCTTAGTGTTACAATTGTGCTGCTCTCAACCTATGTCATAAAAGTTCTGGGTTTTTTTTATTGTTTTGGTTTCTTTTTATAGTGAGGAATAGTGGTTAATGCAGAGACACATGACAGGTCAACGTCCTGAATAAATAAATGGCTGCTGAGAACTTAGCCTTAGTTGGGACGTCTGTATCACTCCATCCAAGGTTCAGGAACATGGTGGGGGAAGAAACCAAAGAACTGTGAGAGATAGAGGACTGAGAGGTGAGGACATAAAACTGTCTTCTGGACATGATATAGTCATTGCAATCAGGAAAACACAGTAGCTGTGGGCATAAGATCTCTGTGGGCACCCGTGAGAGAGCACACAGAAAAGCAGGAAAATAGAAGGACCGCTAGGGAGAAGACGGGGACTTGGGGACCCACCAGGAGTGGAGTGGAATGAGAGATGGTAATGAGGCAGATGCATCACAACAGATTCTATTCATGTATCAAGTTGTCAAAATAATCATTAAAAATTATAAATTAGCCAGGTGGTGGTAACACATACCTTTAATCCTAGAACCCAGGAGGCAGAAGCAGGAGAATCTCTGTGTTCCAGGACTGCCTATTCTGCTCTACAGAGCAAATTCCAGGACAGTTAGAGCTACACAGAGAAACCCTGTCTTGAATATATGTATGTATATAATATATGTATATATGTGTGTGTGTATACATATGTGTGTGTCATTATAAATAGCACAAAACTTGCCATATTTTCAAGGGAGAAAATTGGGATCAAGACGTTAACTCAGTCAAGATCATACAATTGTTCAAACAGTTGTAAATCTGAAAGTAAGCCTCCATGGATCATAACCACCAGAACAGGGTCTGAATTAGAACTTTATTTTGATATGATTTTTATTTTTCCAAGACAGGGTCTTACCATGTCACTCTGGCTGACCTGGAACTCCCTATGTAGACCAAGTTGACCTCAAATTCACAGAGATCCATCTGCTTCCAGCCCCCAAATGCTGGGAGCAAAGCTGTGTGTTACCACACACACAGCTCAAAGGGCAACTTTACACAAAAACAGGTTAACTTAATAAAGGAAGACCCCTAATAGTCAATAAAAAATCAAGGAAGTAAATGGGAGGCCAGAAGTTCACTGTTGATCCTGATTATTTAGGGGCAGTCTGAGGATGCTTCATGTTAAGATTAATAAGGAAAAAAAGCTTTATTAAAATATATTTCTCATATCATAAATTCTACCTTTTGGGGGGTTTTGGTTTTTATTTCTCTCTTTTTTTAATTAATGTTTTTAATGTACACACCTGTTTCTCCTCCCTCCTCTCCTTCCAGTCCTCCCCAGTTTCCCCTGCACCCCATTCCCCCATCTATTCCTCAAAAAGGGTAGGACTCCCAGCATGAGTCAATGCAACCTGGCACATCAAGCTCCTCCCCCCAGTATCAAGGCTGAGCAAGGTGTTCCTCTGTAGGGAATGGGCTCCAAGAAGCCAGTTCATGCACCAGAAATAAATTCTGGTCCCACTGCCAGAGGCCCCACAAACTGCCCACACTATTTGACTGTCATCGACATTCAGAGGGCACAGTTCAGTTCCATGAAGGTTCCCCTGTTAGCACATGCCCCTGCCTGCGGGATGCTCCGACAGGACTCACCACACCATGCCTGGGGTGTGACTACATGGTCACCCTTTAAAGAGCCCCAACCAAGTGACAGACTCTCTCTCTCTCTCTCTCTCTCTCTCTCTCTCTCTCTCTCTCTCTCTCTCTCTCTCTCTCTCTCTCTCTCTCTCTCCCCTTCCCTGACCTGTTCTCGTAATAACCTCAACATGGCTTCCTGGCAGCCTGTCGACATGTTTCATCCTTCCACGTACAAAATACCAACATCCCCAGCTGTCATTTCAGAGTTAGTGAGCTCCCAAAATCTAGAGTCAACTCTTTCTGTGGTTTTTCAAGACAGAGTTTCACTGTGTAGCCCTAGCTATCCTGAATCTCAACTGTAAATCAAGCTGGCCTCAAACACAAATGACCTTCTGATCACTGGGTTTAGATGTGTGCATCACCACACCCAACAAAATCCATCCTTTAGATGGATGGATTTCAATCCAATGTTTTCACAATATTTCACAGTGCACAACCATCGTCTTCTAACTTTAGAGCTTTTTATTTTCCATCACTCCAAAAAGAAATCCTCACCCAGGAGCAGCCATTTCTCATTTCCGGCCCTGCTTCCTGTGCACATCAGCCCCAGGGAAGTGCCAATTTACACTTGATGTGACTATGCCTCTTCTGAACATATAACATAAATGCAGTGACACAGTATCTATCATTTGTGGCATATTTCTTTCCCTTAGCATATTTTCAAGGTCCATATATATTAAAGCATGTATCAAAAAAGCATGTATCTATATATCATTTCCTCTTACCACCAAAGATTAGTATATGGACATAATACATTTGGCTTATCTATTCAAAAAACTATTTTTAAGGATTTTGAAGAACTGCCAAATAATTTTTTACTAAATAGTTAAACCATTTTGCATTCCCCCACCAGAAATAAAGGAGAGTTTGTTTTGTTGTTGTTATTTCAAGTTTTATTTTCTTTGTACATGTTTATTTAGTATGTGTATGTGTTGTATGTGTGTGGGCACACACGCTATGGTGCACATGTGAAGGCCAGAGGACCATTTGTGGAATTAGTTCCCTTCTTCCACCACATTAGTTGCAATTAGACTCTGATCTTCAAGCTTGTCAGCAAGTGCCTTTTTATAGAAAACTGAGGGAGCTCTGAGTGAATGTATATTTTGACATGAGCATGACCTGTCAAGGACTCTGAGACCAACTGGCCCATGGTAAATTGGCAAAGCCATTGCCCATGCAAACCAGGGTCAAGAAGGATTGCAAAGCTTTGATCCTGAGTCTGAGTGTGAGTGTTTACAGCCAACTGAACACAGCAAAAACTAGTAACTGCTGCGTCCTCCTGCCGGATGTTTATATTCTGAGACTGCTCACCTACAGAGACTAGATAATCTTTTCCCCTGGGCTGTACATAAGAGACACACTAAGGGAGCTGGAGAGATGGCTCAGTGCACTGACTGCTCTACCAGAGGACCAGGGTTCAATTCCCAGCACCCACATGGCAGCTCACAAAGGTCTGTAGTTCCAGTCCCCAGTTCCAGGCAAAACACCAAGGCAAATAAATAAATAATAAATTTTTTTTTAAAAGGAAGCACACTAAGATTCTAGATTGTAGAGGTATGGGTAGTGGTTATGGAACCCCACATGAATCCCTGCTTCATTGTATGTGTCTGTCCTTTTTCCCCACCTTTCCACTCACTGGCCCTCTTGCTTTATTTTATTTTTTGACATTGACTATCACTACATAGACAAAGTTAGCCTTAAACCCACAGTCCTCCTGTCTCAACTCTCACGTGCTAGGATGATAGGAATGTACCACCATTGCCTAGTTTCAGAATTTTTTTATTGTTTAAAAGTCTTCTCTGTAGGGGAACGCTTTAAACATTGAATTAAATTTTTTTAAAAAAATAGCTTCAGGGGAGCTGGAGAGATGGCTCAGCGGTTAAGAGCACCGTCTGCTCTTCCAGAGGACCTGAGTTCAATTCCCAGCACCCACATGGCAGCTAACAACTGTCTGTAGTTCCAGTTCCAGGCAAACACCAAGGCAAATAAATAAAGTTTAAAAAAAAATAGCTTCAGGAAGTCCCTGAAACTGACCAGAATCACTAGGCACCTCCCTGCCAGAGTAAACAGAGACCAGCTGCCTGGATGAAGGGGAAACTGGATGAAGCACCTGGAAAGGACACTCCCCAACATGTTGAGCTGCCTGCAGGCTATGCAGTGAGTGTCCAGATTTTCCAGCTTTTGTGAGTGGCCACTCATGCTGGGGTAGGCCTCAGTCGTGCCTTTGCATGGTGCCTCCAAGTCACTTCTGTTCCTGTAAGTAACCTCTCACCCGTATTCCTGTAAGTAATCCCAACAGAACTCACTGGTTCAACTTTAGTGGTATCTGTACTTTGGTCTGCCCTGGGTTCCCTTTCTGGAGTGAATAGACAAGTGTGTCTCATTAACCAAGGGAAAGTTTTATTACACAACTTTGTACACATTATCACCTAATGCTTGTTTTTATCTGTTTGGTTCTCGCAAACCAAGTAAGTGATATTATAGCAGGGTTTCCTGACTGTAAACTGAATTCAGTCTTAAACATCACAAAGAAAATCCTTTCATTAACCATCATCAAGCCTCCATAAACCTCTTGTACTCGAACAAGAATGGGTTCCTGCCCAGGTCCAAGGTTAGCTTCATGTCCTTCATTATCAGTTGGACTTCCCACCAACTGGATCTAAGTCTGCTGTTTTTGTAGTTATTTCTAAAATGGATGGCATGATGGGAATCTCAAAGCATGCTCACTATGAAAAAGATTGTTTTCCTATGGGTTAAATCTGGCCCTATCCATTTAGCTAGAAGACCGATTCCCTCTTTCTTCAGTTTTCTGGATCCCTTACAGAGAAACACTCTCATGTATTGATGTTTCTCTTTATTGCATTGGGAGGCATTCAAGTTTGCCTTTGTCAGAAAAAGACATTTAGAGGTGGGTTTTTTGAAGAGACATGGAGTGAGCCACAGAGAAACTTGTTTCTTTTTCTTAAGGTTTATTTATTTTATTTATATGAGTGTTCTATCTGCCTGATGCCTTTATACCAGTAGAGGGCATCAGATCCCACTATAGATGGTTGTGAGCTACCATGTGGGTGCTAGACATTGAACTCAAGACTTCTGGAAAAGCAGCCAGTGCTCTTCTCCACTGAGCCATCTCTCTAGCCCCCAGAAAAATAGTTTCTATAATTTAAAAGCTAAAATAGGATAAGTATTATTTAATAAGGTAAAGTGTTTACTGCACAAGCATGAGAACTATAATTTGCATCACTGGAACCCACATAAAAACCTGGGTGTGTTATGCCCACGTGTAAGAATTTCCACCAGGGAGGCTGGACACACTGTGAAGACTGGGGATTTTATTACTACATACAGATAATGAGAACCCGGGTTGATAACCTATCTCCTGTGCAGCAGAAAGGGTAAGAGCCCATTGCCCCGATGGGCAGGGGTCTTTAAAGAAAAAACTATGTAATCAAGATGTGACACACCTTAATGTTCCAAGATTGGGCAAAGGGGTAAGGTGCAGCAGCCATTGGAGTTTTCTGGAGTGAATCCCAACCTTTGAATTCATTGGCTGCTGTGGAAGTTCACTCGCAGACCTGGACCCTGCCCCAAGAATGAACCCAGGTCCTTACAGGTGAACCTAGAAGCCCTGTGATTTTGGTATGAAGGTGGATACAAAGAATCCCCTAAGTAAGCTGGCAGGCTGGGTGTGTTCTTAAATCACTCTTCCATTGATAAATAGAGGCAGGGGATCTTGCTGAACCACCATGTGCTCTCAACCTCGGACCTCTGCATGTACATGCACCTCCAAAGACATATGCCTCCACTCATACGCACATACTCATACGCATATGCATATGCAAAAAAAGCCCTAAAATGTTTCCTTCCCTGTTGTGTGAAATTTTGATCATGTTCTGACAAAGCTTGAATGGAGTCAGCTGGTGGAGCTAGCCACTAGTCAACCAAAATTAACTACAGGGGGTTTGGAAGACTGAGGATAGACAGAAGAGTAAGTAGTAAGACAGGTAGAAAAAGAATCTGGCTCTCTGTTTGGAGGAAGAAAGGGAACAGGTAGGAAGATCTTTCAGGCTCTTACTCCAATACCTGACTCCTAAAATTTTATTGATAAAAAGTAGAGTAATACTTCATCTGGCACCCAACATGGGGCATAAAAACAAGAGATAGCTGCTCGTCTCTAGTTTTACAGGCTTCCAGAGGTGGCAGGTTTGTCCTTTCTTGCCTCAAGCCCTCTGAGTGAGTCTGGGATTTTCTTACTACAGTTTTTTTTTTACCATAGTCACCACAGGGCCCAAACTCCATAGGCACCTGGGCTCCACATGCCATTGAAGCTAGCAGCCAACTAATGACTGGCTCCACCTTCAGGCAGCTCTGTGCACTCACTTACTGCCCATCACCTGTGCAGTAAGTACTGTACATTCCCCTGTGTCTGCCTTTTAGAAGGGTGGTTCCTTAGCTGCTTTTCCCCATGGGTTGTGTAGGCTTCCTTTGGGGCCCCTCCCTCCTCAGGCTACTGCCACACTAGGTGAACTGCCTTGATACCTGTCTTCTATTGTTGTTGCAGCTACCACCTACTTTTATATCATAACAACAAAGGAGCAACTGCAGGTTGTGTGTTCTCTACCCAAGCATGCTACGCAGCTTCTGCCAGCCTCACATTTCACTGTCTTCACCAGCTGATATGATGAGATACCAGAAAACTCTTACCGGAAGGAATCAGATTTTTAAAAAGGAAGATAAGAGGTTGAAGAGGGGGTTTTGCATGTTAAAAACTGTAAATATTACAACACACAGAGTCAGGGCTCTATATAGTTCATTGATGGATAGTTCAACATGAAACTGTAGTGGGATTATGTTGTTACATCATAAATAATTGTCCAACATACTAGTTTAATAAAAACTGATTGGCCAAAGACAGATAGGAAGTGTGGACAGAGCTACCAGGCTAAGAAAACCCTAGAACATCTCAGAGCAGACACAGATGCAACAGAGTTGATAGAATCACTGGAGCTGCCAGGAGATGCAGAGAAAATGCTGCTGAGAAAAGATACCAAGCCACGTGGCTGAACAAGATGGGTTGAGTTCAGATAAAGGAGTTAGCAAGTTATATGCCTGGGCTCTAGGCCAATCAGCATAAAAATAATACAAGCATGTGTATGATTATTTGGGCCTAAGCAGCAGTGGGCTGAGAGTAGGTCCAAACAATGGGGCCAGACTGGAAAGTCTGGGCCAGAAACATAATACAACATGGAACAATTAAATAAAGGGATAATCAACTTAGCTGGGACTGACATAATGTCAATTATCAATTCGGTAATTCTTACTTTATCCCTAAAAAAGTTGTTTGATATCAGTGACAAATACAAAATAAAATTTGTAAGAAAAAAAAACTTTAAAAAGACAGAGAAATGGAACTAAGAAAAATATTCACACATAGACAGAGGAGTTTAGAGCAGAAGTTACCAGACCAAGGCATTGTGAAACTGAAGGGGAACAGTCTACAGTTATTAAAAAACTAACCTTAATTTATTCAGTTACTATTCAAAAACAACCACCAGATTATAGACATCCCCAAGGCTTTCAGAAGTTAACTGGAAACCGATAAAAATGTTAGATCTAAACAGATTTAAGAAAACAATAGTCTCATGTGGTATGCATTCACATTTTGTGAAACAGATGTTAAATGTATGGTCCATTCAAAACAGAATTATTACACAAGACTAGAATGACTTAGTCACAACAGTATTGGCATATGGTCCTCAGATACAAGAACTCTTAGTAGAGAGATGAAGTTAGGATCATTGAGTAACAAGATATGGCTAGAGGTTATGAGATTTCCCAAGATCAACTCCTTAGTGAGGGTCATTTTGCTGATGTGGAAAGACAGCTCACATTTGATGATCACACCTTGCTGCTATGTCATACAATGGCTTTGAATATTTGGACAAGATTCAAGTATCAGGAAAGAGGACTAAAATTATTCAAGGTCCCAAGAAGCCTTCACTGAATTTTCACAAAGATTGACTTCAAATGAATATAAATTGATATCAATTCCAAATGTTAGACAAATAATGACTGAATATTTGGCTTTTGAAAATGTTAATTCATGGGCTGGAGAGATAGCTCAGCAATTAAGAGCACTGACTGTTCTTCCAGAGGACCTGAGTTTGATTCCCAGCATTTACATGGCAGCTAACAACTGTCTGTAATTCCAAGATCTAATACCCTTACACAGATATACATGCAGGCAAAACAGTAATTCACATAAAAAAATTTTAAAAATTTAAAAAGAAAATGCTAATTCACAATTCAAAAAGGTAATTGGGCCTTTAAAGATATGATCAGCACCCATAGAGGAATGGATCCAACATATAGTCAATATCGAGTCTTATAACTATGATGATTCTTGGATAGGAAAATGAATTTCCAAAGGCTTGAAGAAAAATGAAAATGTCATATGCTTAATTGTGGTAAACAAGGTCTTCTAAAAGGGACTTGTAGGCACAGCATTCCTAGAAACAATGTTTTTTCTAGCAATAATCCAAACAAAAGGCCCCAGCCTTCCAAAGTATACAGAAGGTACAGCAAAGACTAACATTGGACTGAATGCAGATCAGCAAGAAACAGGCAAAGTAACCATTTGCTACCAGGAAATGGCTTGCATAGGGCCTCCCATAGGTCCTCATGTCAAATTTGGTTCGATCATTCTCTGTCACCATGGGGAAAACTCCTTCACAGAGCAACTAAAGGACCTAATGCCTATTGTAAAAAACCATACTGCTCTGATGACAGAACAGCTTTAGAAGATAAAACAAAATTTTCAGGAGAAACCATAAAACAAATATTTTGACAAATTTCTATAAATGATCAAAGGTCAAGTTAACACTACAGATAAATAGCATTAAAATTGAGGGTCTGATAGACACAGGGGCAAATGTAACAATTGCACCAAGATCTTGACATCCAAATTAGCCCCTTCAGGGGATAAATATTCAGATATTAGGAACTGAAGCTTCATCTAAAGTTTAAAAAAAAAAAGTAAGATGTGTCAAATGTATAGGACTAGGAGAACAAAGAAAAAAATTAAGGCTGGAGAGACGGCTCAGCTGTTAAGAGCACTGAAGACCTGAGTTCAATTCTCAGCATCCACATGGCAGCTAACAAACTGTCTGTAATTCCAAGATCTGTCATCCTTACACAGTTATACACGCAGGCAAAACACCAATTCACATAAAATAAAAAAATAAATTAAAAAAAGAAAAAAAATAAAGCTATATGTGGCTAACATAGCAATGAATTTATGGGGATGTGATTTGTTATAGCAATGGAATATCCAGATTTACATTCTCTCAATCTCAGAAGCAAGCTATAAACTAGCAATATTCCTGGAAAATATGAAAGGCATTTTAAAGAACAGTTACCAAACATTCAGTTTATACATAAGCAGGGCACAACAGTTGATAATCTTTCAAAGGTACCAAGAGCCCTACATGTAAAATGGCTAACTGACAAACCTGTCTGGAACAATGGCCTTTGACATAAAAAATTCAAAGGCCTTAGAATGGTTAGTACAGGAGGAGTCAAATGCTCAGCATATTGGAGAACTGACCAGTCCTTGGAATTCTCCTATATTTGTTATCAAAAAGAAATCTGATAAATGGAGAATGGTAATACATCTAAGAGCTATTAATAAGGAGAATCAGTATATGAGCTCTTTATGCCCTGAAATTTCCTTGTCTTCTCTTATTACCTAAAAGATGGTCAATTATAGTGCTTGATTTAAAAAAAAATTGCTTTTTTACTATATCTTTACAAGAACAAGATAAAGAAAAATTTGCCTTCACAATGCCAATTTATAATAATCCCTTCCTGCTAGAAGATATCAATTAAAGATCCTTCCACAAGAAATGTTAAGCATCCCTATCTTGTATCAATATTTTGTACAACAGCCATTGGAAATAATTTGTAATCAATTTCTTCAATCTATAGTTTACCATTATATGGATAGAATCTTACTAGCTGATTCAGATACCTTATGAAAATGTTTTTAAAAGTAAAGAAAATTTTGCCTTGTTAAAGATTACAAATTGCACTGAAAAGATACAAAGAGGAGATTCTATTAATTACCCAGGATATGAGATAGGTTTATAAAAAATTAAACCCCAAAAAGTACAAATCAAGAGAGATCAATAACAAACTCGTAATGATTTTCAAAAATTGCCAGAAAATATTAACTGGCTATGGCCCACAATTGGATTGACAACTCAAGAACTAAGTAATTTATTTCAAACTTTATAAGCTGATAAAAACTTAAGCAGTCCAGGAAAATTATAAGCTGAGGCTGAGAGAAAATTAGCTTTGATAGAAAAGAAATTATGGAATGCACATATGGATTGTTTTTGACCCACAGCTTGTTTGTATCCTGATTATTTTGCTTTCTATGCATTTTCCTACTGGAATTCTAATGCATAGAGAAGATAATATCTTGGAGTGGCTATTTTATCATACCAACAGAGGAAAAAATTAAAGACCTATGTAAAAAAAAGTTTTTGGGTTGATTCTAAAAGGAAAATTGAGACTTCATCAATTAGCAGGAATAGACCCAGCAAAAAAATGTGGTACCTTTAATTAATGCCAAAAATTTCCTCATTATGGAAAAAAAAAAACATTGGCAAAGAGCATGCAGCAATTTTGGGGGTGACATTAACAGCAAATACCCCCAAAGCAAGAAACTTCACTTTATAAAGGAAACTAACTGGATCTTTCCTCACAATATATGGAAAACACCAATTTCTGGAGCCTCTACATTCTATACCAATGCAAACAAATCAAAAAAGACAAGTTATAAGCCAGAAAATTTAAGTAAAATGGCTCAAAGCCGTTATGATGCTGTTCAAAAGTCAGAATTATATGCTATTTTCATGGTATTATTAGATTTTTCAGAACCTCTCAATATAGTTACTGACTCTCAATATGCAAAAAAAGTTTTACATATTAAAACTACTAAATTTATTCCAGATGATTCAAAGTTAACTTTGTTATTTATTCAACTACAAAAAAATCATAAATAAAAATTACCCCTTGTATGTAACACATATCAGATCCCATATGTCCCATATGGGTCTACTAGGCCCTCTAGCACAAGGTAATGATGAAATTGATCAGCTGCTGATAGGAAATGTGCTAAAGCACCATGTTCCGATAGCATAGACACTAAGAACAATAATCAATAAGTGGGACCTCCTGAAGCTAAGAAGCTTCTATAAAGCCAAGGACACAGTCAAGAAGACAAAATGACAGCCTACAGAATGGGAAAAGATTTTCACCAACCCTACAAGTGACTGATCTCTAAAATATATAAAGAACTAAAAAAACTAGAGCCCAAAACTTTGAATAATCCAATCAAAAAATGGGGTCCAGAACTAAAAAGGGAATTCTCAGCAGAAGAATTATGAATGGCTGAAAGACACTTGAAAAAGTGTTCAACATCTTTAGCCAGCAGAGAAATACAAATCAAAACAACTTTGAGATACCACCTTATACCTGTCAGATTGGCTAAGATAAAAGACACAGATGACAGCCTATGCTGGAGAGGTTGTGGAGCAAGGGGAACTCTCCTCCATTGTTGGTGGGAGTGTAAGCTGGTTCAGCCACTATGGAACTACACAGTATGACGATTTCTCAGAAAACTGGAAATCAATCTCCCCAAAGACCCAGCAATACCACTACTGGGCATATACCCTAAAGATGCACATTTGAACTCCAAAGGCATTAGCTCAACTATGTTCATAGCAACATTATTCATAATAGCAAGAACCTGGAAACAACCTAGATGCCCCTCAACTGAAGAACAGATTAACAAACTATGGTACATTTATACAATGGAGTACTACTCAGCAGTGAGAAAAAATGATATCCTAAAATTTGCAGGCAAATGAATGGATGTCAAGGACCAAGACCTTGGCTTGAGCCTCTAGGCCTCTGACTAAAGGCTACCGTGGGAACTTACTGAGAAACCAACCACTGAGTGAGCACCATGTTCTCCCAAGTAAAATAGATGTTCTCCCAGGTAGAATGGATATTCTCCCGAGTAAAATAGATGATCTGATTTGGTTAACAGTAACAGAGAAGTAACTCTAAAGAATAGAATAACAGGAACATTCTGTGGCTAGGTTACTTAGCAGCCCTCCCATAAAGGTAGCTCTAAAGAAAAGAATAACAAGAACATTCTATGGTGAGGTTACCTAGCAACCCTCCCCTGAAACAAGACCAGTCACCTTTTTACCTTGCCAATATCCTGCTTCCCCTGGCCAGCTTCCTGCAGGTGTTTAAAGATTGCCCCCTCTCCATATTCTGCTTTAGAACTATATAAGCATGTATAGAATCAGAATAAAATTGCAGCTCGAACAGGCTCCCTTTTGTCCTGCTGCCTTCCTTTGTGTCTCCCTTCCCTTCATTCTCTCTCATAAGTGGTCTCCCATGTTGAAGTCCCTCGGGTCTGGGCAGATGGATTTGGAGAATATCCTCCTAAGTGAGGTCTCACAATCTCAGAAAGATAAACAGGGGATGTACCCACTCATTGGTGGACTTTAAACAACAACAACAAAAAAACTAAACATGTCCAAGCTGCAAACCACAACCACTGAACAGCTTGGGATCTGAAACACCTTGGACGGGCTCCTTGGAGCCCATTCCCTCCAGAGAAACACCTGACTCAGTCATGATGTGTGGGTGAGGAAAGAAGATCTGCCTGGAGTGGATGTTGAACTAAGCTACCTTGGGACCTTGGGACCTCCTATCCTTGCTGGAGAGGAAATAAAATGATAGAAGAGTGAGTGATTGAGAGGGGTGGGAGGGGGAACAGAGCCTAAACAAGGAGATACATCAATTTAAAAAAATGACCTTTTCTTCATAATAAAAACAAACAAACAAAAAAGAAAGTACAAAAAAACCACACCATGTTAATAACAAGGGATTTAAAAAGATTTTTCTACCACTTGGCAACAAGCCAAAAAAAATTTTTTAAAGTAGCCTACCTGTTCTTTGTATAACCAAACTCCACTACCTACAGAATGTAATCCTAAGGGTACTAAAGAAGTAAAATTTGACAAATGGATGTGCTTCATTTAAGTTTGGAAACTTAAAGTATGTACACCATACCATAGACACATATTCAGGATTTCGATTGGCAACTGCTTTGAGTTTTAAAAAGGGTGATTCTGTAAAGACACATTTATTAGAAGTTATGGCCACATAGGTATACCTGTAAAAATTAAGACTGACAAAGCTGCAGCATATGTCTCTAGTAAAGTGAAACCATTTTTTACATATTACAATATAAAGCATATGACAGATATACCACACAATCCAACAAGACAACTGGTTGTAGAAAAATATAATCACATTTTTTAAAAAATGCTTAATAAACAAGAAGTAATAATAAAGTCCCCCCAGAGATAGATTACATAATGCCTTACTAACTTTAAATTTTCTAAATGGTAATAATAATAAAGGAACAACAGCTGTGGAGTGACATTGGATAACAGAAAAAAATGTTAAATTAAATCAGCCTGTATACTTGTTGTTGAGGACATGTTGACCCCAGAATGAAAGCCAAGATTTATGTTATGTTGGAGAAGAGGTTTTGACTTTGTTTATCCAGGAGAAGAAAAACTATGGATATAATCAAAATGGATAAAGATGTAGATTCAAACCTCCTCTTGATTAGGAGAGGCAATAGTTCATCAAACAGTGTGACCATTTAATCAAAACTAACACAAGGCTAACAAATGTTTTTCATCTGATTAAATATAACTTGCCAAAAGAAAAACTTCCCAAAGTTAGGGTTGGGGCAGAGTTTTGCTTCTGTCTTTCCAGGAGAATGAAGATACCCAACTAAGAAATCTGAAGGCCACTAGACAAATAACACATCTGAAGAAAAAGGACAGATCATCTATAGAAAATGCTTCAAGAGAAAGAATAAACTGACCTACTGGTATATCACATTTCCAACAAGTTAAAATTTCATAAATCTTCCCAAATGTTTATTCTGCTGTTCCCACAGACATAAGATGCAAATGGTCTTTTTGTAGTCCCAGTTCAATTAAAAATTAAAGCTGACTTTGGATTTGGAGTTTGGCTTTCTCCTTCTCTAAACCCAAGCATGCTTGTTGGAAAAGAAAATACAAAATCTCTGTCTCACGTCAGATGAGCCACCTAATATGGGAGAGAAGAAAAAACAAAATCAAAGAATTACATTGTTGCCACTAATCTAATAATTCTTTAAATTTACTTTGATTCTTTAAAGCTTTTCTTAAGGTATAAATATTATCTCAAAATTTACAGTATATTATTTGAACTTATGCCATGAAATTAATGATCTTATAGAGTACTAACATTTTTTTAAAGGCTTCATTTAGCTTCCTATGTAAGATTTCAGGTTTGAGTCTCTATCAGGTACCTAGAAATTAAGTTTTGTACTCTGGATGTACAAAACAAATGTTGTGTTTTAACCTCTTGGAGATCTGCTACATTTGACATTTAAAATGTTTAAGTTTTCTACAGTGAACAATGACCATTCCTAACAGTAACTTTTGAAGTTTCCAAAAAGAGAATGGGGCCCCACAATGACAATTCTACCTAGACTGTGGTAATGCCTGTTAGTTTTTTGCACGTGGTGCGTGAATGGAATCTCAATGCCAGAGTACCACACTAGAGTTTATTACAGCAGGAGCAGAGATGGGGCAGAAGGGAGCAGAGAGAAAAGGGAAGAGTAGGGCACTCGTGTGAGCCCTTTCTTTAAAAAGGATGGGCGGGCCCATGTTTGCATCGCTACACCCAGGGGGATGATTGACAGTTACATTCCAGGTGAATGCAAGCTTTGGAAATCCTTACATTGCCGCCATGTTGACAAATACCACCCAAAGATCAGCTTTAGACTACAAATGGCTTGGAACAATCTCAAGGTGGCTAACTGAGATGATCCAGCCTCACAGACTACTCTAGCCAAAACTTGAGAAAAACCCTGCATTTTCCTTTTATACAGAGATTGAACAACAAATGATACAACTAGTTCCCCTAGGACCTGACAATTATCACAGTTTTTTTCAGGGTCCCCTGAAGATGCCACTGTCCCCAGACAACAAGAAGTAATTTTAAGAACACAATGTTTACATTCCAAAGAGATGGGTTATGCAGTTTTTAATTGTTTAGTGAGTTATGGAAATTTTTTGCCATCATTTAGGGATGTTGGTTATAAGTTGTTATTGGTAATGATCAGAAAAAACCTAAATAAAGAAGATTAGATTCAGGGATCTCATTCTAAAAGTAAAAGGAGGGGATATAGAAATAGGATAAAAGGGTAGATTATTGAATGTACTTTTAAACCAAAACAGCAACTACTAGTCTTAAATATTTTACATTGGTATGGCTTTTTATATATTGATAAAAATTTGAAGTTATTTTTGTTATACTGGATATATGTTTCTACTCTTGTTTAAGATATATTTGTTATAGGCTGAATAGATGGCTCAGTGGTTAAGAGCACTGACTGCTCTTTCAGAGGTCCTGAGTTCAAGTCCCAGAAACTATAAGGTGACTCACAACCATCTGTAATGAGATCTGGCAGCCTCTTCTGGCCTGCAGGTATACATGCAGGCAGAACACTGTATACTAAATAAATAAATAATTAATTCGAAGGTAAAAAAAAGATAGATTTGTTATGTTGATACAAATTTAAGATTATTTTTGTTAAAACCTATTGTACCCATGTTTCTACTCTAGTTTAAGGTATTTCACCTATGCAGCTTATTTAACAATGTAATGTAAATTTCTAGTCTTTAAAAGTTATTATTACAAACCATTATGATAATAAAGTAATACAGGTCAGTAGTTATCCATTTAAATCAAACTGATAGTCTTCTTAGATATGTTCTCAAGATCAAACAGATATATTTTAGAAAGACAAGTAGTCTTCAAACACTTCAGAGATCTACAGAATATGGCATTTTAAGATGTTTTAATAACATAATGTTCTTTATGTCAGTGAATATATCTACTTCTGGCAGCATCAATCTACTTCAGAGAAAATAATGGGCATCAAAGAAACTCCATATTGAGTTTATTTTCTTTGTGGCAAAAGTTATTCACAGATCAGGAAACTGTCTTTGCCTTGATCACTAATAGCATGGTGTCCAAATTACACAAGCACAACACAAAAATATGTAACTGCTGAACTTTGCCAAGACAAAGCAGGGCAGTCCTTCAAAATTACTATTTTACAATGAAGTCTGTCAGATATTCTATGCTTATAGATCAAAAATGGATGTCCCAACAGTATAGAGGAAACTTGTGACTGTCCAGAAAGCTAGCTGTATCTGTCATTTCTTAGTTTGGAAGTTGTTTACTCTGCACTTTTGTTTAACTCAGGTAATATTATATCCTTCTAAGGTCTTTGATGGAGTTGAAGTCTAGATAGTTATAGCTTTCCTTGTTACCAGATTCAGAAAAGAAACTCACAAAAGAGGTATAAAGTGTATAAGGTTGAGATACATAAAAAGATGGTTTGGGGTTAGTAATACAAGTTAGGATCAAAAGTGAACTTTGTACATTTTGAACTCCAAAAAAAGATAGAAATGCAGTATTTTCTCTGAATTTGTCAAATGTAAATGCACTGGACATTTTAAATGTATTTTTAACTGTATACATTTGTGTATAGTTATTGTACATATTGCATATAGTTTCACTATGTTAGTTAAGTTTTCCTTTCTTCATTTTTTAGTTTTTTCAGACAAGAAGGGAGAAATGTTGTGTGATATTTTAATCATGTTCTGACAAATAAAGGTTACTTGGCGTCAGAAGGTGGAGTTAGTCACTATCCGACCAAAATTAAACACAGAGGTTTTGGAAGACTGAGGACAGACAAGAGAGGAAATAGTATGACAGGACCAAAAGAGATCTGGCTCTGTGTTTGGAGGAAGGACTAGTGGCTTCTCTGCTTCTTTGATCTTTCAGGCTCTTACCCCATTATCTGACTCCTGACCATTTTTTTTTAATTGATAATAAGTAGAGCAATTCTTCATTGTCCTTCATCTAGATCAATAAGTAATTGTTACTGTTGGTGTACAACTAAGTTATGAATAAAATAGTTCCCAATATTAGGAGCTTGTGTCCACAGCATTTTGAAGCATTTCTGGGGATCTGAAAAGAAATTAAGAGCACTGACTGTTCTTCCAGAGTTCCTGAGTTCAATTCCCAGCAATGACATGGTGGCTCATAAATATGGATGTGCTGGGCTTCATTCCTAATGTTCCCAGACCCAGTAATGTGGGACCCAGTAATGTGGGGTGAGGTCAACCCCAAATGGTCTAAAAATCAGCTATATCTTCTATTCCCACTCTGACACCCATCACCTTCATGGCCCTTGACAAGTCACCTTTGAAACTTCCACTGCATAGAGGGCATGGATCTGGGTGGGTCCCAGCCATGTCTAGGAGCCTGATTTTTTTTTTTTAATGCACAGCATAGATCTTGCTGTACTTTTCTCTGATGGTGACATTTGAGAACTTAGTCTGGGTTTAGTTCTTGCTACTTTGGTAAGAAATTCTCCTCTGCATTATTATGTAGAAGAAAGCATTTTTACTTCCCTCCACAGAGGAGAGGATAGGCCCTTCTGTCCCTAAAACCTGGGCAAGTTTGACCCTGGAACATGGTAGTTGCAAATGTTTTTCAGTGGAGTGGGATCAGAGACCTTTCTGTCCAGCTCTCAAATCTCAAATCAAAGAAAAATTGGAGGACATGGGTAATGTACCTTTGGGTAGGTCTAAAAAAAATGGTGTAAAAGCCTGTGGAATATGGAGAAAAAAAAAACAGGGAAGGACCTTGGACCTTAAAAAAAAAAGAGAGAATTAAAATGAAGGGCCATCAAGATGACTCAGTGGGTGAAGTGTTTGCTGCCAATACCAACAATCTGAGTTTGAGCCTTAAGACCCACATGGTAGATGTTAGTTTTTTGCATGTGTCGTGTGAATGGAATCTCAACACTGGAAGTACCACACTAGAGTTTATTACAGCAGAGAGCAGAGATAGGGGCAGAAGGGAGCGGAGAGAAGGGGAAGGGGGGAGAAGGGAAGAAGGAGAAGAAGGGGAAGAAAGGGAAGAAGGGAAGAAAGGGGCGGGCACTCGTGTGAGCCCTTTCTTTAAAGGGGTGGGTGGGCCCATGTTTGCATCGCCACACTCAGGGGGATTGAGAGTTACATTCCAGGTGAATGCAAGCTTTGGAAATCCTTACAGTAGAGAGAAGCAACTCCCATAAACTGTTCTCTGATGGGAACCTACATCACTCTTCCCTGACAAAAATAAATGACTAACAAATGTAACATCTTAAAAAAAGAATTCAAACCAATCCTGAATATTATCTGGGGTCAATGAATAAAGGGATATCATGTCATACTTTTTAATATATAAATTGATTTTATTAGTTTTGTATTTTACTTTGCTTTCCTAGATTTTTGTTTGTTTATTGAGATTGAGTCTAACATGTAGACCAGGCTGGCCTCAAACTCACAGACTCTGCCTCCCTAAGATGGGTGCAATCACTCCCCAACTTTATTCACCATTTTAAAATCTACTGGCTATGGGGCTGGAGAGATGACTCAGAGATTAAAAGCATTCGCTGCTCTTTCATAAGGCTCAGGTTCTGTTCCCAGCATTCACATGGTGGCTTAAAACAGTCTGAAAGTCTAGATCTGGTGCCCTCTTCTGACCTCCTTGGGCATCAAGCATGCACAAGGTGCACTTTTGTATATGCAAGCAAAACACTTATATGCATACATTTTTTAAATATCTAAACAATTACTTTAAAAAATAATACAATTGACAAACTAGAGAGTGTTTTCAAAAGTATATTCGCAAAAGTTTTGCAGCTGCCACCATGCCTCACTTTTCAACACATACACACACACATAATCTCAAATGTGTTTACAGTTACCTGCCTTTCCCATCCAAGCCCAGGTAAGTCCTAATCCACCTGTGCCTCCTTAAAGCTTGCTTTTTTTTAAAGATTTAGTTTCATTTTTTTACACATGGGTATATATAAGTTATATAGGTATATTCTCTCTGTGTGTATGCTGTGTGCACACAGGAGACCTAAGATTCCTGGTATATGCCAGATTTACTGGTAATTGTGAGGAAGCTGCTGAGTATGGAGGATGGGTACTCAATTTTGGACCTCTATAAACACAGCAAGCCCTCTTACCCACTAAGAGCCATCCCTCCAACCCTGTATTTATATTTCTGAAGAGTTGAAGTCAGTTGTCTGTCATAATTTATCACATTCTAGATTTTTTTGTTTTCCCTTGAGTTTTAAAATTTTGTTTCTCTACTCCCTGAATTTCTTCTGAGCTGGAAATTAGGTCTATCTTGATAATAAAATTAGAGATACCACTGGGCCTGGAGATTCACACCTTTAAGTCTAGCACTGGGAGGCAAAGGAAGGTAGACCTCTGTGAGTTCAAAACCAGCCTATTCTACACAGCTAATTCCAAGCCCCAGGCAGAGTTACATCATGAGAACCTCTTTGTCTCAAAAGAAGAAAAAAGAAAATTAGAAACATTCCTCTTAGATATACCTAATGTCAGACTGTCCAGTGGCTAGTGAAAGCAACCAGAAAATAGCTAAGACTCTTTATTATAAAGCTTCACCCCCAACCCTGCCAAGCAACAAAGTAATCCTGCAGCCTTTTAAACTACACTTTAATGCAAACTAATACTTGGTATAATAATAATAATAATAATAAGAAGAAGAAGAAGAAGAAGAAGAAGAAGAATTTTAAGATTGGAAGCATCTGTAAAAGACATCTGAAAAAGAAAAGCAGCATGGCCAGGTGGTGGTGACACACACCATTAGTCCCTGCACTAGGGAAGCAGAGGCAGGCAGATCGCTGTGAATTCATCGTTAACCTAGTCTACAGAGCAAGTTCCAGAACAGGCTCAAAAGCTAAGAAACCCTGACTTGAAAAACAAACAAACAAAACAAAACAAAGCCACGTTCTAGAAAAGCCCTACTTTGTCCCGGAGAACCATGATAAAGCATCAATAAGGAGAGCACCATGACCTCAGGCACTACAATGGCAGCAAAAGCAACTAAAGCATATGGCAATAAAAGAATGTATTGCACATCCTTAAAGCCATTGCAAACCTTCCTCAATTTGCTAACAAAAGTTTCTGTTTTAGAACTTGGGCCTTTATTCTGCTTTGGTGTTTCTGTTTAAAGTATGGACACCTCATCTGCTCTCACACATGAGAACTAGAGTCATCTCCTTACTCATTTCCTTCAAGAGTCTATGCATACTTTTCCTACCTGCAGGAACAGAACATCAGATCTTACTGAGCCTCCCTCCTCTATACATCAGTGATCTCAACTATTAGATTTCAACATATGCCTCAACTCCAGAGTTCGGTCAGCACTTTGAAGGCTCATGCTATGATAAGGCTGCTGTCAACTACTTCTCTGCAGGCAGAGAATTCAGGCTATACCTGACCATGGAACTCTGGTCCCATCTGCCAACGTCTGCAGCATGTGTCAGCACAGAGACACTCCCTGTGTAGTATTGTTCTGGCTGTCCTGTGTGGGACAAGAAGCAAAGCTATGCTAGTGATGTTTATTTATCTTATGCCCACTTTTATTTTTTTATGAGTGGAGCATTGAACTCAGAGTCTCAATGCTTGAGCACTGAGCACTGTTCTGAGTGAGTCAGACTGAGTCAGATCCGAAGCTGGGGTTAGTTCACTTAAATTTCCTAAAAACTTTACCTTTTTTTCAGGGAGTAAAACTGAGGTGAGGGGAGTTATGCCCTCTATTTTGCTTTTGTAAATCACTGGGAGCTGAGACACAGGCAATTTAGACAACTTACCAGAATCTAGAGCCAGATGATGTGGGGAAATGCTTGAAAACCCAGCACATGTGAACCAAACCTACACCTCACATAACTAACGAAAGCACTGCCTATGGTGATTTATTGTATATTTAATCCAATCAGCCTGGAATATCAGTGAACAGAATCACCCACAGTCAAGCCATGAACTCAGAGAGTGGTGACTCACACCTTTAATTCCATCACTCAGGAGACAGAGTTCTTGTGGATTTTTGTGAGTTCAAAGCCTAATAGCCAAGCAGTAGTACCTCACACCTTTAATCTTAACTCTAGGATTATGATACAGAGTTGAACTGGAGGTGAAACAGCTGGGTGGGGAAGATATATAGGGCAGGAGAAGGCAGAAATTCAGGCATTCTGTAGAAGTGACCAGTCAGGCTGAGGACCCTTGAAGAGAGCATTTACCCTGTTCAGCCTGAGAAGTTGGTTGGGTGAGTATTGACTGTGGTCTGTTTCCTCTCTCTGATATTCCAGCTTTTCCCCAATATCTGGTTCCGGGTTTTCATTATATTCTAAGTAGAGTTTGTGCAATAACTGCCCACAGCAAGTCATTTAAAAATGAATTTTATTACATGTATTCTCTCTCTCTCTCTCTCTCTCTCTCTCTCTCTCTCTCTCTCTCTCTCTCTCTCTCTCTCTCTCTCTCTCTCTCTCTCGTCTTTAGGTGAAACTGCCCCAGCAGTACTCCAAATAATATGCCTCTTCGAAAAATGAGAATTGACCATCTTTTCAATCCTACATTCCAGGTTTTGGTCCATGCCTTATGATTTCCTATATTAATTATTTTAACGTTGTCCTCAGTAGCCTCTTTTCTTTCTCATTACCATAGAAACCTGTCTCAGAAATTGTCTTTCTTGAGCCAGGTGTGATGGCGCACGCCTTTAATTCCAGCACGTGGGAGCAGAGGCAAACAGATCTCTGAGTTTGAGGCAGCATTGGTCTGTAGAGCAAGTTCCAGAACATACAAGATTATTACACAGATAAACTCAGTCTCCGAAAGAAAGAGTTGTCTATCTTATAAGCTCCTTTGATGTTATTTAATGTACATGACTATTAACTAAAGTATCAACTATAAGCACAGAGGCTGCTGTATAGAGGGGATCAATCATGCTTTACATCTTATTCAATTAATATGGTTAAGCTCCTAGGTCTAGCAGCCTTACAGTGGGGGTAGATAAAAGTATTAGCTTCCCAAATTGTGGCTTTATATCCTATCTTGTATCATCACTACTAATCTTCTAAACTTAAAGAGCCTATCCCCTGTAAAATCTATAAATGTAAAGAATTTTCTTTGTTAGGGGAGTTGCTCATATCTCTCCAAAACCACTTTCTCTCCTTCAGGGAGGACGGTAGAATTCCTTCTTAAAAAAACTACAAAGCCCATAGGGCCTTTCGGCCAAGGCGCCTGCGCAGTGAGCACTTCTTCCATTGTGTTCCTCCTTCCCCGGCAAGATCCGCCCCGCGACGCTGTGGCTTGCGCTGGAAGAAGCGGAAGAAGATGGCGCTCACCAGGTGGGTTGTTGATTTGGGTCCTCGATACGGAAGGGTCTGGGAGTACGCATATTTTCCTTTCTGTCTGCCCGGACTGTGTGGGCATTAACCTGGCCAGGGGCGCAGAGGGACCCCGACTAAAACCATGGCTAGAACCTCTCGCGGGCTTCCTTGGCGACTAGGCCGCGCCAAAGCCGGGGTCTTTCTTTAGAGGTTTCCCGGGTTGAGTTCGCCCCTTCTCTGGGCCCGAGAGCCGGGGCGAGGCCTCGCGCGGAGGTGCTCACGTGTACTTCACGTAAGCAGCGCGGCGGGTCGGCGAGCGCCCTGCGGACCTCAGCTGAGGTGGACGCGTTGCGCGCTGGAAAGCAGCGGCTGTTTTATCCCTGCTGAGCAAAGCGCGCCAGTCTTGTGCCTGGCTTTCCAGCCGCTTGTAAGCCTTGGGCTTTCTCCTCTCTATAGCTACTCCTTTCTGAAACAAAGATTTTTGCAAGATGAGTTTGGAATGCCCCAGAACTGACTTTTTTTTTAAATTTTTCTTTTAAATTGGCAACAGTAGGGGCTTCTGTTTTCTAAATGTTCCGCTGCTCCGAGCTTTCACTTTGGACCTTAAAATTTCCATTGTACATAGAACCACCTCCGGCTTTTGCTGTTCCTGTTGCCTTGGTTACCGTATGTAAAGTGCTCCCGTCCTTTAAGAAAAAGATGCTAAGTGGGAGATTTCCAAAAAGTTATGTAACTCCTAGTTGCTCCGAGTGGGAAAACTTTCCATGCGAACTCAGCAGGAAAAGTGATTGGGTGTAAAAAGTATTAATTTTAGGATATTGCCTTTCACCTGTTAAACCTACTTCTCATAATTTTTGTGGCTTGTAACAGTAGAAATCCTAAGGACGTTTTGATCACGGGAATTACTGTTCATTTCCAACTTTGTCCTAGAGGTTGTATATGGAGAATGAAGTGGGGTTTTTTTTGGATTTTTTTTTTTTTTTTTTTTTTTTTTGCCATCGGGAAGATGGACACGAAGATAACACAGATTAAAAAACATCGCAAGCAGGAGGATCTCTTAAGTTCCAAAGCCAGCCTGGTAGTCTGTATAACTAGTTTAAGGCCAGAAAGAAAGAAAAGAAACAGAACTAATCTGTCCATTTAAAAAGATACCAGATGAGGAATTGCCTAGATCAGATTGGTCTATAGGAGATTGTTTTTCTTGCTAATAGATTCCAGAAGATCCAAACCACTATGGGCAGCACCATTCGCTAGAGAATTGATCCTGAACAGTTAAAGCTAGCCGAGCATAAAGCCAGTCTGCCAGTCAGCAAGCAATTTATATGATGCTTTGCCTGCTTGCCTCCCTCCTCTTCAGTCTCTCTTGCTCTTGACTGTGAGTGAGATTTCCCTAGCTGCCTTTTGCATTCCTGCCTTGACATTCCTTGGTGAATTGTGATTTGGATTGTAAGCCAACTAAGCCCCTCTTCCTTTCACCAAAAAAAAAAAAAAAAAAAATTGGTCAGAAAATTTTAATAGCTGCAACAGAAATGAAATTAGAACCAACAGAAAATGCTTATGTATAATACTAGCCTTGGTGCAGAAAAATTAGAGTGAGTTATGCAGACTGTAAATGTTACATACAGGTTGAAAACATTTGAGTGTTCTTCAGACACTGGTATAGATTGGTAGGGTTATGAGGAGAAAGGTGGAATTGGAAGTGAATGCACTCAGGAACAGTGCCAGGGGTGTAGTGTGTATTTTGTGCTTAGTGAAGCAATGACAAAAAAAATGAAGTCTCAAACTTGGGGATCACAAAGCTTTCAGTTGGCATTGGTTAGTTTTTTTAATGTCTTTTATAAAAGCTAGCAAGTGTGGGCTGGAGAAACAGCTCAGTGATGAAGAAGAAGAAGACGACTACGACCTAGTTCAGTTCCCATCACTTACATAGTGGCTCATAAGCATCTATAACTGTACTTTAGAAATCTGATGTCTTCTTCCAGTCTAGGAAGGCACTAGGCATGTATGTGGTACATAGACATACATGCAAGCAAAGCATTCATACACATGAAAATGAAATAAAACTAATTTTTAACACGCATATACATAAAAAATAATGAAATAAGCCTATATTTTTAAAAATTGTGAACAAACAAATGTGTTGGGATTTTTTTGTTTGTTTTAGTGAGGTTTTGTTTGTTTAGTTTCATGAGTGACGTAAACAGTAAATGCAAAGGGTAGAGAAGGAATCTGCGTTAGCACCCGGGGCCCGGACAGTGAGGGACAAACGAGGCAGAAGGAGTGATCCCTACCCTCAGATTGCTCAGTCTGCTGAGAAGACAGGTCAATGACTAGCTAGTTGCCATACAGGAAGATAGATGGTGTGGACACACGGCCTAGAGAGAGTGCATAAGTGTGGACTGCCAGCCCACGGCGGGGGAATCAGGAGAGCTCCAAGTAGTCAGACATCCCAGGAAGTACAATAAGTAGTATTGACACTGTTGACTGCTTCATGAATGTTCTCACGTAACCCCTCATGAGGTAGATCTCTTACCTTGTAAGATGTAGAAACTGTTTTCAGAGCAGGTAACATCTGTGTTTTACCTTGCGTGAGTGGGTTTTAAATTAGTCCCCAGCCTGGATTTGATCCTGTTGTGAAACTGTCACACACGCTGCCCTTTTCTCTTCCTGTTTCTACAGTTTGCAGTTCCATGTGTGTGATTGTCCTTCCTCATGGGACTACGCATCATCTTGAGTTTATATTCTCAGAGCCTACTTAGAATACTGCCTGCACCAAGTCCTCGGTGTACTTTTTAAATGAATAACAAAGCTTCCCTGCTTATTCAAGTGTGTTTATTAGCCAAGAGTTCACAAGGAACTTCAGTCTTTCCCTAAAAGTATTTACCTACTGGTATCATTTTTGGTACTTCAGATATCTTTGGGTAATAATTAGAATGCAAAAAGTTTAGAGGGAATTAGTAAGAAGGATGCTGTGACTAAATACTAAGTAGCTACATGTTCAGGATTTCTGCTTTGTTCTTTGATCTGGTGTGTTAAATTTCATTCTAAACTAGATCCCCTTGGAGAAATATTTACACATGCCTCTTTTAGTGTTTTTTATCTGCTTCTTGGTTATAGTCTATTTTACTTCTTGCCACTTTTTGCCAACATTTAAATAGTTAAAAGTCAGGCACATAAAAGTAACAGTTTTTGAGTTGGGAGGGGGAAAAGAGTGTAAGACCAGAAAAAGCTTCTTTGCAGCTCTGGTGGTACAGACCTTTAATCCCAGGACAGGTGAAGCAGCTGGATCTACACAGTGAGACTGTATCTCCAAAAAAGGGAAAGCACAGAAGTATTAACATTTATCTAGAAACTCAGAACTCTAGAGGCAGAATAAAGGGTGGCAAGTTCAAGACCAGCTTGGGCTACCTAACTAGACCTTGTTAAAACAAAAATCAGGAAGGATTCTTAGGAAGCAATACACTGGAAGTTGGCTTCTGTGTAAAGACATACAGAATTTGATAGCTTGTCAGTCTGTAAAAATACCTGTTTCTAAGTCTGGACAACCATTTCTCCTTGGTATGGTAAAAGGATTTTCACTGTGTGTCTCTGAGTATTTCCTTTCCACACATTAAAGTGATAAATATTGAATACTTCTATAAATCATTGAGAAGTTGACTGAGCAAAGGAAAATTGTAGCCGAATTGTAATAAGTAAATGTGTTTTGTTTTTAATTCTGATTTTCTGTAGCTTTTTACCTGCGCCTACTCAGCTGTCTCAGGACCAACTTGAAGCTGAAGAAAGAGCAAGATCTCAGAGATCACGGCAGACCTCGTTGGTCTCCTCTCGGAGGGAACCTCCCCCCTACGGATACAGGAAAGGCTGGATTCCGCGCTTGTTAGAGGTATGTATGGACTGGAACTTATTATTGTATACTTGGAAAATAAATTTAAACCCTGGAGATTGATTGTTAACAGCAATGTTAGGGAATTAATGGTGGTAAGTTCTGAAAGCATGTTCTTCTTTCCAAAAACTTTTTCCTCTTGCTTATTGTCATGGTTTAGGGTCAGCAGAGAATCACTATTTTTGCTTCCTGTTGTGCTGAAGTATTGCACTTGTACCAAAGGAACTAGCATGCTATTCCAGAGGGGATGGCCCGGCAGGAAAAGGCTCTCGTCGAACAAACCCACAGTGGAAAGAGAGAACCTGTCCCCAAGACTTCTTCACAAGCACTGTGGTGTATGAATGTGCCCCACATCTCTTCCCCCTCCCCTTTCCCCTTCCTCTCTGTCCGGCTCATACAGACACATACTACTAATAATAAATAACAATTTGATGTCTTTGTAAGGGCTTCCCTTTACAAAAATCAGTGAGTTTTGCATTTGAGTTGTGTTCACTCCTACCCCGCCTCCATGTCATAGCTCTGAGAGATAATGTTCCTTCAGGGAAAAGCCTGCTGGAGTCTCCTTTGCTGGTGTGTTTCTCTGTTTTTAAGTCTTCAGTTTGAGGATGTTAGCAAGTGCCTGTTTGTGATATTATATACCATTTTAGGTGTGAGTATAAGCAGAGAAGAATTTGGAATGGCTCTTTTATACCTCTGATCTGTCTCCAAAAAACAAATTTCCTTGACAGAGGCAGGGGGATGTCTGAGTTCAAGGCCGTCTCAAAATAAAACAAAATCTCTGCTTTTATTAAACTTTTTTCTCTTTCCCAGAATTCTCTTTTTTTTTTTTTTTTTTTAAATACTTATTTATTTATTTGCCTTGGTGTTTGCCTGGAACTGGAACTACAGACAGTTGTAAGCTGCCATGTGGATGCTGGGAATTGAACCCCGGTCCTCTGGAAGAGCAGTCAGTGCTCTTAACCGCTGAGCCATCTCTCCAGCCTCTTTCCCAGAATTCTCATTCCTGCAAGTTTTTCTTTGTTTCCTAATCATGCTCTAACATTCTGAGTGGAACCAGTTATTGGTGTTTTTGTTTTTTAAGATTCACTTATTTTTTATGAATGGGTGTTTGCCTGCTTATCTGTGCCCCACATGCATGCTGTCCTTTGAAGGTCAGCAGAGGGCATTGGATCCCATGGATGTTGTAGAATGTTTTTGGACTTGTTTAGGCCAGAGGTTTTGACCTTGCCTGTGATGGCTTTTATCTCTCAAAGAAATGAATTAAACGTTTATATTAATTTTATGTTGTTTGGCCTATGTCTTAGGCACGTTGCTAGCTAATTTAACTTATTTTTGGTAATCTTCTTGCCATGTGGCCCAGCCCATGGCTCACCTAGATTCTTTACATGGCTCTTCTTTGGGGGTCAGATAAAGACTGACTGACTCCGCCTTCCTTCTACTTGTCTCTACTCCGATTTCCTGCCTTTTGCCACGGTGCTCGCCATGGGCCAAAACAGTATGTACAACATCACTTACAAAAACAGTCCTACTACACATGGAGCTGGAGTTAGAGGTGGTTGTGAACAAGCATGTGGATCCTGGGAACAAACCTGAGTTCTATGCTCTGGAGCCACCTCTCAAGCCCCTGGTTGCACTTGTCACATGGTTAATGTGCCTGCCTTACAGATGAGGTCTCTGCCTCCAGGTGTGTCTACAGCATCTTTGGATAGAAATACTGCTTAGCATCTTGCCTGAGGCTGTGTGCCGGGTCTCTCCCTCTTCGACATGCTTCTGCCCACTCTGCCAGCTCTAGAAAATGAGCACCTCTTAAGGTCCTCCCTGCCTCGCTCCAACATAGCCCTGGGTTTTTGTGGGGGGGTTTTGTTGTTTGGGGTTTGTTTTGGGTTTTTTGTTTCTATTTTCATCTGGTCTTTATGAACCCTGCTATGTGAAGGCCAGTCTTGCTGTTAGTAAAGGCTTTTGTTCCCTCTAGAATTATATGTACAGCAGATAGATGATCCAAGAGGCTGGAATGCCTTCCTGTCTGGAACCAAAAGGTAGCGGTGGCTGGCCTGTTAGAATTACAGTTACTATCCCTTCTGAGAGGTTATAGATGCGCTTTTGGGGAGCCTTTCCCCAAATTACAGAATGGGGACAGCAGGTCTCATTTTCAATACAAAGGAGCCTTTGAGCTTTATGACATCTGGTGGCTGTTAGCTTTGATAGTTTTAATTGATTATCAAAGGTTTCGTATATCCTTGTGGATGGACCAGTTCATTTGGAAATCAAACTCAAATAGCCAACTAATCTGAAAATGCCTGGGATGCTTTGAGGGGAGTGACTGTTCTGTGAAGAAGGCATTTTGTTCTAGTTTCCAGTGTAAAAGCTGTGATTTTTCTGGCAGGCTTAATGACTACATAATGCTGCAGCTCCAGTTCTGAAGTGCTGATTATAGTAGAAGAACTCCAGCAAATCTGAGCATGTGTCAAATTGATGGTCTGGGTACAGGAAGCACTTTTCTTAGGAAGACTTTATGTCTGCCTACTTTACAAGAAAATAATCTCTTTTTCACTTTATTCTGTTGGTTTTCAAAATTTTCAATCCTCTTCAGTAAATAAGCATATTCTGCCATGGAATTCACATCCAAGAGCTAATGAAGTATTATGTGAAAAAAAAAAAAATCTTATAAAAATGAGTTTATTTTTCAATGAATGCCCTTGTATTGATGAATTTCGGTATTTTCTTTAATATTTTTGGTAATACGGATTGACTATCTTTCTTATATAATATACATCACAACAGAAGTCAGATTTCAGCATTTTGTTTTGGGATTTTGGAGTATTTGTGTAGATAAAACTATTAGGGCAGCCCAGCTTGTTGGTCTGTGCCTTTAATCTCCCAGTATTTGGGAGGTAGAGGATCTCTGTGAGTTTGAAGCTAGCCAAAGTTACATAGTGAGATCCTTTCCTGGGGGAAGGCAGACTTAATTTTTTAAAAAATATGGAACTGGAAGTATGTCGTTCCGCTGCTCAGAAAGTTTTGGGGTTTTTTCTTTTCTTTGGTGGAGGGGTGTTTGTTTTTATATGACTAAAAGGTATGCCAGGGTATAGAAAGATAGAGCTTGGGTGCACCTGAGGAGATGAAGTTCTTGAGTAAGAGCACTTTCTCTGTAAACATGAGGAGATGAATTTGAATCCCTCTGCACTCACATAAATAGCTGTAATTCCAGCATTTGTGGGCAGAGGCAGGTGGATTGCAGGAGCTTGCCAGCCAGCCTTGTCAGAAAAATAGAGAGTTTCTGGGTCCAGTGAGAGGCCCTGTCTCAAGACAATAGTGTGAAAGTGATAGTAGACAATGTCTAGCCTCTGTGTGTGTGCACATGGTGCATGCCCCTGCACACTGGTGTATGTATAAGTCACCCACACTAAAGCTTTCAGAGTCCCAGTTATCTGAATTTGCATTCTGCATATATTCTAGCTATGAGATCTTGAGGAATCTTTTGTGGAGTTTTTTTTTTTTTTTTGGAGACAGAGTCTCACTGTGTAGCCTAAAATTTGCTGGCCTCAAACTCAGAGATACCCTCCTGCTTCTGCTTGCCAAGTGGTGATATTAGAGGAGTGTACCATCTCTCCTAGTACATCTAATATTTGTGAACCTGAGTTCTTTCCTTACAAGAGTGCTCAAGTGTGAGTTGGACTTGCTATACAGAGACTTTTGGAAATATTAAACACTGACAAGTTATTGGTAGAGCACCATTCTACCATAGACGGTCTAGTTCTCGTTCTTGTGATGATGCGTAATCACTGTTAGAGACGCGAGCCTGGGTGCTGTGTGTGTGTGTGTGTGTGTGTGTGTGAGAGAGAGAGAGAGAGAGAGAGAGAGAGAGAGAGAGAGAGAGAGAGATCCCAACTAAATAGGAACAGTTTTGCCCAGGAGTTGGGGGGCCATCCTGGCCAGCATAGCAAAACTGCCTTTCTAAAACTCACACTCTTAAGCCATAAATTTTATTCTTCAAATTTATAAGACAAGAATCCCAAAGCAGTTGGTTCTGGTGGGCTATGGTTTCGTGAACTCAATGGCCATTAAAGCCATCCCAAGCCAGTGGCTTTGGGGTTCTTGTCTCATGGATTCAAGATGAAATTCACAGATCATAGAGGGTGAGTTTTAGGATTGTTTTATTGCAGAGCTCCTGGGAACAAGGTGGGGGTGTCTTGTAGTTAACAAGGCTTTACTGGATGGATGTTTGAGCTGGTCAGTTTGATTTCCACTCCAGTCATGTCCTCAGTATAGTTTCCAGGAAAGAAAGGAGCACTCCTTTAGGGGAACAGAAATAAGGAAAAATATACTTTCCCTCCGGCATCCTTGGCTTCTGACAAGGATGAAGTTGTCAAGAGGCCCAAGGACATTTCCAGCTTTCTCTCTCTCTCTCTCTCTCTCTCTCTCTCAGCTTT